>PITA01006910.1:0-95776 GCA_004023965.1 Spilogale gracilis | reverse complement strand
GCGGCACATTAAAACAAACAACTTTCATTAATAAGATGAATGTAAAGAGGACACCAACTGTGAATCATGTCCTTATTTTTCTCAGCTGAAAATATTCTGACAAATTCAACATTTATTTTACAACAATAGTTTCTCGAAGTATGGACCCTGGAGAAGCAGCGACAGGATCCACTGTAATTTTTTTTTTTTTTAAAGATTTTATTTATTTTGACAGAGAGAAACACAGCCGGAGGGGGAACACAAGCAGGGGGAGTGAGAGAGGGAGAAGCAGGCTTCCCGCCAAGCAGGGAGCCCGATGTGGGGCTCGATCCTGGGTCTCCAGGATCATGACCTGAGCCGAACGCAGTTGCTTAACCAACTGAGCCACCCAGGCACCCTGTAATTTTTTTTTTTTTTTTAAGTGGGCTCTGAGGCTGCAATCCCAGACAGAATCAGTCAGAAACACCTGGGGAAGGGCTGAGCGATCTACAGGTCACAAGCCCTCCAGGTGACCCAGTACTTGCTAAAACTGGGGGCCGCTGATTTAAAATATCAACGGATGAAATTAGTCACGCTGTTATTCGGAACTACTCACGAAAAAAATCTGGGGTGAGCATTACTTAGCCTATCAATGAACACCTACTTTCTTTTAACCCTCCATGTTTCGTGATTTATGAAGAGAAGCACACAAATGGTAATACAGGGAGGAGTATTTGCCAAAAGATGTTTTCCAAAAAGAGTGGCGCCTCAGTGGCTCAGTCAATTGAGTTTCCAATTCTTGGTTTCAGTCTGGTCACGATTTTAGATGTAGGTGCCCCACCCCCAGCCCTGTCTGCTTGAGATTCTCAGTCTCAGTCTCCCTCCACCCCCTCCCCCTGCTATGCCCATGCCCGCTCTCCCCGCGCTTGCTTTCTCGCTAAAATAAAATAAGTCTTAAAAAAATAAATAGAAAACTTTTTTCAAAAGACCACAATCCTTCCAGATACTCTTAAGTCAACTGACTTGAACTGTAGAAATGCTGTTCCATTAAGAGAGTAACAGACCACACTGGAACATCAAAGGCTCTGACATAGGCTTTGCCCAGGATTTTAACCCAGCATTCTCAAGCGTATGTGACCCCAGGAATTTTTTCCATTTAATACCTTTCACAAAGAACATACTTACAAAATTCCGTAGAAAAGCCGAATGGAAGGCCCGGTGATGGAAAGATTTGGTTCTACACTCTGGCATTAGGAACCTCTGAGACCGGAGCCACTCACGGTTCCTTCGCCCTCGGTTTTCTGGCTTATAAACCAATGCTGTAAGGCGGTGCCTTTAGCTCATGGGCCTAATCAGAATCACCTGGGGAAACTGAGGCCCCACTAATGAAGACATGATCACAAGGAGGAGGCTCTCCTTTGAAAGAATCTCTCAGTTGATCCTAATAGTCTCTCCTGTCTTAAATTAAGAACCCTCAACCTAAAGAATCTATGGTCATTTTCAGTTCTGAAAAAATTTTAGTCCCGTTTCTATGATTTTAGAAAAGAACACATTACTTCTCATAAGCCTATCTTTCCCAGAAATTCCATTTACATCTATTTCTAGCCAACTTTACTAGATATATATGAAGACTACAAGGATCCAATGATAAATAATAGACGGATAATGAAATACAGGCATGTATTAGGTTTAGGAATATGTGAGTATGTGCAAGTATTTCATTCGTTCCGTTACTTGAGACATATTTGTTGGCAGACTGGAGGAGAGAAGGATTTACTGATATTATGTTTATAGAAATGCCATTTAATATCTAAATCTGGAAACAAGTTAAATGTTCAACAATAATTATGTGAAGTAACTACATTGGGAATGCATATATAAACTGTTTAAAAATGACTTTAAACATTAAAAGAAAACATTAAGCAAAAAAAAAGAGGAAAAAAGGCCTTTTTTTAACATTTTATTTATTTGAGATAGCAAAAGAGCATGACTGGAGGGAAGAGCAGAGCGGGAGGGAGAGGCAGGCTCTCCACTGGGCAGCTCTTCGATTTGGGGCTCAATCCCAAGACCCCTGGGATCATGACCTCACTTAAGACAGATGCTTAACCCACTGCGTCACCCGGGTGACCCAAGGTCTATTATTTTGAGAGACAGGTAGAGGGAGAAATGAATGGATGAGCATAGAACAAATGGTGTAAGGACTATGGTTGGTTTTATAGTTCTAAAATATTCCTCTATGTTTCACGTTTGTGTTTTCTTTTTTTTTCCAATATACAATGAACATGTATTTGTAATAAAAATATTAATTTTTGTTTTAAACCCTTTGTAGAATGCTATTAATTATTGTATGATTATCTTACAAAGAAAAAAGTTGTTTACACTTTTATCTCTCACACTTAAAAATAGTAAGTTTTAAATACATTTAATGGAGATTCTTGCAGTTTTAAATGACCATATAAAGATCATTTAGGAATAACTTTAAAACAATATGCAGTTTTTAAAAAAGAAAAAAGTATTAATGTACTTCTCAACTGTATAGATCACACAGAGACCAAAGTACAGGCCAGTGTTGGGTGGGTAGGCTATTCAATTTTACAAGTGGTACATATTAGCAAATCTAATTTGGACAGTCAAAATGATAAGTCTGTCACACATTCAAGGGGCTCTTGCATATTTGATATATGTACCTCAAATGAAACATTCTTAGAATTGGTATGTACTAAAATACTTGTTTTTAATGTTTTGTTACCTTTCTTGTGTTAACTTAAAATGTAAAAGAATTGTGATGGCAAAATGTTCAGAAATAAGAGCTTATATATTTTACCTAAATTACAACGGAAAGTATCTTTATCAGTTTGTCACAATTCAGACTGCACATGCTCACCTAGAAACTCTGTTCACAATCATACTCTGGCTAAGTTCAACTGCCCTGCTTCTCTGTTATTTTTTGTGTTCACTGTGAGAAAGCTAGTTGATATTGAGAAAGAATGGTTTGCTAAGACTCTATAGAAGTATCACGATTGGTATTTCTATCTCACAAGTGAAAACAAAGAGTTAAATGAATGAGTTCTTGTGTAATGATCCAAATTCTTTCATAACTAGAGACGATACCTAGTGTATAATTCTCCATATGTATTTTCAGATTGCTACCTCACAACACGCCCTTTTCTTTTTCACAACTGTTTCAAAGATATTATTTGCAACAGAGATCTGTAACATTCTCAATGTAGTCATAACTGATTTTAGATTTTTATCTTTTTTTTTGTTTGTTTTACTGATATTTCCACTCCTAAATAAAATCCTGGATGTATAATAGGCCTTTAGGCATGACATTTATTATCCAATATAAATAATTACCATACATATATTATATTTAAAATAGACTTTCTTAGTCACTAAATCTAAAGTCTGTTATACCGGCATGTTGGTATCAAATCCACAGATTAAAAAGTAAGGTTGCCTGTGTAACCACTAGTTTACCCTTGGTATCTAAGCATTCTATGATGCTTCATTAGTAAAGGCTGGGTACCTGTTCTGACTTTACAGAGGAAAGCCTTTCTCCCCCTCCTCTCTCTCCTCCTCTTCCTCCTTCCCCTCCCCCCTCCTTTTTCTTCTTCTTAAGATTTATTTATTTATATATTCATTCATTCACTTATTTATTTATTTGTGTGTGTGTGTGTGTGTGTGTGAGAGAGAGAGAGAGAGAGAGAGAGAGAGAGAGAGAAGGGGCAGAAGGAGAGGGAGAGAGAGAATCTCAAGCAGCAAGCAGACTCCCTGCTAAGTGTGGAAGCTGACATGGGCTCAATCCTCCAACCCTAAGGTGATGACCTGAGCCAAAACCAAGAGTCAGATATTTAACGAACTTAGCTACCCAGATGCCCCCCAAGCCTCCTTGTTAGTAAGTCATTTGCGTCGATCAGAAATGGAGATTCATCAAAGCAGCTGCCAGCTGATGGTGCCCAATTAATGAATAATGAATAGAGAGAAAAAGGTGCTGAGCGTCATCCAGCCTTCATCATTCTGGTCAGGCCGTGCAGCCAGGCTGAATACTAAATGAATCCAGTGACCTGGGCAGTAAGATCGTTGTTGTGTCTCCTGAGTTAATTGGTTTGCGATGCTATTTTCACCTTGAGGGTGCCTATGACTCAGGCACTGTATCCAGAGAATGACTAGTAATAGAATGGAAACATGAGTGGGAGGACATTTGAATTTTGTTTTACTGAATCATAACAACAATAAGAATAAAAATTTAATAAATGGCCATATTGTCCTTGCAGAAACACAGGAGTTAGCTAATCATATGTTTCACGAAGAAACAAGAGGCTTTTAAAAAATGAATTCAGAGGATTGGTCCAGTTCTTCAGTCAATTAAAGAGTTGTAATTCCTTAGCTCTACATTGCAGAAAAACTATGGCATGAATTCCTCAGAGGCAATTTACTCCATGCATTAATAAAAGAATATTTTAAAGTTAACATGAAAGCAAATTCATAACATTAGTGGCCAAAAGAAAATCGAAGAAACAATTCTAGTTCTTAGAGATTAAATACATTGTTAAACCTCCAAGTACTCTTCTATTACTAATTACAACATATAAAAGAGAAAAAAGAAATTGTCTGAAATAAGCAGATTTTTGCAGGGGAAAGGCAAGAGTTAGCAGCTGAAACTCTACAATAACAAAGATGGAAGTTAAAAAATACTGAAAGGGGTACTAAAGCCAGGTGTGTGTGTGTGTGTGTGTATATATATATATATATGGATATATATATACACATATATATTCTATTTGTGTGAACTCTACACATCAATTAAAAATTTATATACTATTATCTAAATAAGACAGCAAGTCAAAAGCTAGTATGAATGTGAAATAAAACACATAAAACTGAACTAAATCAACTGAAAATGGGATATCAACCCCTGTAATAACTGGTTTATTAAATCATATTGTAAGAGTCAAAATAGTCTTTAAATAAAGCATATTGAGGTTGCTTGCTGATGAAGATTACCATGATAACATTCAAAAAAGCCAAAATACAGAATCTGAGAACATCTTCAAAATAAGACTGAGGTATTTTTAGTTTGTGTGATGGATGATGCATGGAAAAAAACCACCTGTCCCAGGACCCAGCACCCAGATAGAATGAGAGCCGTTAGAATCCCAATACAGGTAAGTGTGATCACAAGACTGGTTGGGGGCTGGTTTAAAACTTGCCACGTTAGGATGAAGTTTTCAAATCGCCATCACTAGAAAAGCATGTCATACTATCATATGTATGTATATTCAAATAAACCTTTTTATTTTATTTTAAATGTAGTTGTTTAAATGTACATGTTTTTATATATAAATATGTAAACTAAATTTTGGGAAAAGGCTGATAGAATATTTTCTCTACTAATGAATTATGAAATGGAACCTTACATACAAAAAGAACTATGTGATTTTATAAAGACTAGAAGTTCAATACAGGTCTCCCCATGGAACCACAGTCTTATGTAAATAGAAAGAAAACGTTAAAGGGTGGTCATTCTATTCCTAATAAAATAAAAGCACATTTTTATATTATAAATGTTAGAACAAACAAATATACTTTATAAAACTGTCAGGGCAAAAGATCTTTAAAAAACTGCAAGGTGTGTATTGAGGGCACAAACTGCATGGAGCACTGGGTGTGTGGCATAAACAATGAATCTTGGAACACAAAAAGATAAGTCATTATTAAAAAAAACCTGCAAGGTAGAATCAACTATTTTACCTTAATATACAAGGATAAAGAATGGCTAATGCCATATAACTAAGGCATAGTCAGAGAGCCCAGACTCCAGGTCTCTAATATCCCACCAAACTTATATGACAGGAATACCTGTCTATGGCCTGCAAGACTGCATCTGATGTATTTCCTGCCTGACAACTCTTCCTGCTCTCCATATCCTTGCTCATTATGCTCCTGCCACACTGGCCTGTTTTCTGGCTCTTCCACGTATCGTGCTTTCCCTGGTCCAGACATCCGTGTGCATGCTGTTCCCTTTGCCTGGATTGATTTTCCCTAGCCTCCACCCCGACTATTTCAGTCAGGAAATTTGTAGGCAGACTTGATTTAAAGTGTTAGTTGGGCTTTAACTCCTCAGTTTCACAGATTTATTCTTTGTTGCTTGCCTCTAGTGTTAATGGAAGCCATCGTTTTGATAAGAACTTAAATAAAAATCAATCTCCCATATGTCCATGGCCTCCACAAGAATTCACTGGAAGGTTGGAAGAAGACACAGAACTTACATTTATTTTTAGCAAATGAAATAAAAAAAAAATTACAGTCTGCTAATACATGCTGTATGGACTGACACTAGCATTCCCTTTCCCCTGCCTTACTAACTGTTGTGAACTGGTCTCACATCGTCTATCACGCTCCAGGTACCAAAATGAGAAAATGGAAACCCCTCACACTGATGGGTTAAGAGCTGTCTTCTCACTGGACTGTCACTTTCCATGGAATATTCTATGCTTGGTATGTGAATTTGCCTGTTACCTTCTATGGTTTAACCTATTTCACACGGGCCGGTAATTTTAAAAGATTTCTACAAATTAATAATGATCGAAGATGAAATTCCAGCCACGGAAGTTGCACTGAACAAAAAGCAAATGACAGAGATGATGTTTCTATTTCTAGCACTGACTTGTTACAACACAAAAACTGTGGTCCAGTTAGGTAGATTAGGCAAGTTAGTCAAAAAAAAGTTAATATTATCAAGACTATTACACATTTGGATCTATATCTTCCACTTTAATAATGCCCCATGTCTGTGAGGCTTTTTGAGATATTTCCCATGGTAATATGAAGTCATCATTATTATTAAACATCATTATACTCTTACTTATGTTTTTTTTTAAAGATTTTATTTATTTGACAGAGAGAAACACAACTAGAGAGGGAACACAAGCAAGGGGAGTGAGAGAGGGAGAAGCAGGCTTCCCACAGAGCAGAAAGCCTGATGAGGGACTCGATCCAGGGACTCCAGGACCATGACCTGAGCTGAAGGCAGACGCTTAACAACTGAGTCACCCAGTTGCCCTTACTTACGGCTTTTAATACCATGTGCCACGTAAATCAATACTTTGCAAAGTCTTACTAAACTTAAACCCTCTTTGGGACTTGTCAACATTAGTTTAGTAGTACATAGATACAATTTGTAAGGAAATATTCTTCTATCAGGAGATGCATTTAACTTTTAGCTAATAATGCATGTGTAAACCAAAAAAAAAAAAAAAAGGTTGAAGATACCATTCAAAACAATCCAGTCCCCATCTTTGTTCACCCTACAAACTTTTACACAGGGTAAGTATAAAATGCCCACATAATGCCAGTGACTTTTCCAAACTTAATGGATGTTCGCTGAGTTCTAAAATAAGCATACCATACACTACTTCTGAAAAGAACGAACTGGGGGTACTGGGGTGGCTCAGTTGGTTAAGCGTCTGCCTCCCAATTTCAGCCTAGGTCATGATCTCAGGGTTGTGGGATCGAGCACCACATCAGGCTCTGCATTGGGTATGGAGCCTGCTTAGGATTCTCTCTCTCCATCTCCCTCTGTCCCTCCACCTGCTGGCTCTCCTGACCTCTCTCTAAAAATGAATGAATGAATGAATGAATGATCTTTGAAAAAAAGGAACTGGATGTGAAGTCTAAAAGAAAATTATACAGGCCACTATTCCAAACGACTGAGAACCAAAGTTCAAACTATCCTCGCAAAAGGAGTGTATGCCCAAGGGTGCAGAGCATTAAAACCTGTCAAAAGAGACTGAAAATTTTTTGAAAGCTTCTAAAACCAAATGGCAGAATTCCTTGAAGAAGCAGAACCTGATCTAATCTTCCTTTTTACTAGTTTCTTGGGTATTTTTTCCCAGTGAACTTTAATGTGGCTAGGTTTCACAGAGTGGTGCACGCACACTCTTAAGGTATCCCTGGTAAGTATCACTGGGGATTCACAGATTTATGATGTGAAGTCTAAAAATCTTTTCGATCACAGAGATTTAATTTTACCTGCCGCAAATCACCCTAAACTAATGACTGTCCATGATGAAGCCTACTGGATAAAATACAAGCCAAATTATTAAATATGGAAAGAATAATGAAAAGGCATAATACATAAAAATTGTCAATCAAACCTCTCAAAAAAATTTAACCTTGGGGCGCCTGGGTGGCTCAGATTGGTTAAGTGACTGCCTTCAGCTCAGGTCATGATCCCGGAGACCCAGGATCGAGCCCCACATCGGGCTCTCTGCTTGGCGGGAAGCCTGCTTCTCCCTCTCTCACTCCCCCTGCTTGTGTCCCCTCTCTGGCTGTGTTTCTCTCTGTCAAATAAATAAATAAAATCTTTAAAAAAAAAATTTAACCTTAAGTCTTGACTTATAACAGCTGCCTCTTGGGGCCATCTGATATCCCCCGACAATGTCCGCGGTATAGGCAGCATAGCACGGAGGAGCGACACACGACTCTTGCCGTGAATCATACCAATGGCAAGACATGCAATCTCTGCATGATAAAAATATCATGTGTTTGACACCAGGCAAGCCTTTTGAGCTCATTAAACTATACTTGTCTTATCTGAAAACCATTAAAATAATACTATGTGCCAGAATGGGTAAGTGTGGACTTTCAAAGGTACATCGTAGGGCGCCTGGGTGGCTCAGTGGGTTAAAGCCTCTGCCTTCGGCTCAGGTCATGATTTCAGGGTCCTGGGATCGAGGCCTGTCTCTCTGCTCAGCAGGAAACCTGCTTCCTCCTCTCTCTCTGTCTGCCTCTCTGCCTACTTGTGATCTCTATCTCTGTCAAATAAATAAATAAAATCTTAAAAAAAAAAAGGTACGTTGTATATAAAGCATTTACTGACTAGGATAGAATAAGTATATATAATATATGTTGAGTATTGTTATAATCCAAACATGTACCACCCAAAACATGTAAACCAGTTCTTTTAGACTCACACACAAAGCAATTCTAATTAAACCAATTACTATACAGAAGCAATTAATATTCTATTTCTATGCCATCACCTACATGAGGAATCAATGTCAATTCAGAGCCTGAAAATAAACGTTGCATATTATAAGATAGTGTTAAAAAAAGTTAGAAAAGAAAACCAGACTTTGATTGTTTCTTTAATAATTAGAATGCATTGTCTTGCTGCATACTCACATATTTTGATGCATACCTCTACTAGCTTATTCTCAAATCGCATTTATTTCTCCGAAATAAAATAAAATCATGAAAGACTGGGCTTTTAAAAAGGCATTTAGATAGGGCATTATGTTGGAATTCATTTTAATGTGGAAAAGATTCTGCTAAGAAAATAAACAGCAACATAAATATGCAAGGGGAATTCAGGAGACTAGTCAAATGTCGCAGACCGGTCAAATTTTTAACATGATCAATACAATAAAATGTAGCAAATAAATCAACTCAGTTTATCGACATGGGAATTCTGGGTTGAACTCATTTCATCTGGATTTTAGTCAGAAACATAGATCTTGGAATTAGGTTAATAAGGGTTTGTAATGATCTGCTTTCTTTATGCTTGCTCTGGGAATTAAGAAAATAGTTGCAGCTTGCTGGTACAGCTCAGGTCTTCCGGGGAATCTTCCTCACTAACCTTCAGGGGATTTAGGGATTTGCTGGGACAGATGTCTCTAAAACCTAAACTAAGAACCTCAATCAGTTTCACACTGAAGGAGAACTTGAATGTGAAATTTCATTAAAAAATGTTGCATCAGTAGCATTTTTTTTGACATTTGATTTTCCTTCCAAATCTGGTTATACAAAATCTACAATGATATAAAGACAAATTGCTACATTATGTTCAGATTTTGAAAGTATTCTTTGAGGATTCTACTCAGATTTTTATTTTGTTATGCACTGTATTAAGTTTTTTACACAAATGAAGAATTACATTCATACTGATAAAATGGAAAATGGCTCAATCTAATACCCCTTCACCATTGTTAACAAATATACACATACAAACAGGTTCAACTTGGGGCTAAAATCACATCAAATAAATCTTAACTTTATTAAAATCATATTCATAATTATTATTTTTAAAAAATAATACTCTTTAACATTCCTGGATGGCCTATTTTAAGACAGGAAAATTCCACATGCTTTATAGGTGTTAACTAATTTTCACAGTAACTGTTTGAGGCAGGTATTATTATTCCCTTTATTTTACAGACCAAGAGAGTAAAACACAGAGAAATTATATGACTGTCAATATTACCCAGCTAGAAAATGGCAGGGCTGGGATTCAAATCCAAGCAGTAGCACTCCGGAAGGCAATCTCTTACCCTTCACACTTGTCATTATTTAAAGAGGAAAAAAGTTCCACACAGAAGTAAATAAGAAGGAAAGGTCATATCTCAAATTTATCTTAAAATATTTAAACAATTAATAGATGAGGTAATTATGGGGATTCTATACTATCCTGTCTTCTATATATTTTAGACATTTTTTTCCTGGTAAAAATTAAAAAAAAAAAATCTTACAATGAAAGGTATCGATTTTAATGCTATCACCTCTTTGGAAATGAAATTCAACAACTATT
Organism: Spilogale gracilis; assembly: GCA_004023965.1. Taxonomy (NCBI): domain Eukaryota; kingdom Metazoa; phylum Chordata; class Mammalia; order Carnivora; family Mephitidae; genus Spilogale; species Spilogale gracilis. The sequence goes on along the minus strand of PITA01006910.1, from coordinate 85,227 downwards.
CTTTATTCTAATTGTGTGCAGAATCAGACAGAACTTTAGTTTGATGGAGTAAATAGGCTAAGCCTGATATCTTGCTGTCACTGCAGAGATTCATAATAATTTAGCTTAGCAGATCTGCCCAGACTTGGAACCCAAATGCCTGATTCTCATGGCACTCGTAGTAATTGAAAACAAATACTCTAACTCTGCTTATCCCCAGCTTGAATTGGTTTTGGATTGGGAAAACCACATGGTCTGTTTTGACATGACTCTTAGTCCTCACGACTGTCTGGGGCCAAGAGAGGGAGGGGTACATGAGGAAAGATGAGAAAACGCTGCCCATAGTCAAGGCCAGCTTTGCCATTCCTCTCTTAACTTGTTTCCACCCGACCTCCAAACAAAAATATTTTCACTTCCACCATGCTTGCCAGAGATTTCCTAGTTACTCTGCAGATAGAGCACCACTTTAAAAAGTAAACATGTCCCAGGTCACCTGGGTGGCTCAGTGAGTTAAGAGTCTGGCTTTAGCTCAGGTCATAATCTCTGGATCCTGAGATCGAGCCCCACATTGGGCTCCCTGCTCAGCGGGGAGTCTGCCTCTCCCTCTCCCTCTCCCTCTACCTATCTGCCCGGTGTGAGTTCTCTCTCTCACTCTGTCTCAAATAAATAAAGAAATAAATCTTTAAAAAAATAATAAAATGTAAACATGTTCTTACAAATGCTAGGTAAGTAATACTGAAATTGAAACATATAAACACCTACCCAATTTACGAGGCATTATCTCAACCATTACTCCAAACTATTACTAATACTAGAGAGAAGCTGAGTAAGATTCTTATCTCAAGTTGCTAAAAATTTAATAGATTATTCCTGTATACAAATACTATGGTATAAATTATTATACCATAAAACCAGTTGGTACAACTGCTTATTTAGAACACCCACAGGAAGGAAAAAGGCTTCCAAAGAAAACTGTAGTTAAATTGTTTCTTTATTTTTTATTATTTTATTTTTTTCAGTGTTACAAGATTGACCGTTTATGCCCCACACACTGTGCTCCATGCAAAAGACTAACTCCAAAGTACTAGAACTCATACAACAATTCAGTAATGTGGCAGGATATAAAATCAATACACAGAAATTGGATGCATTCTTATACACTAACAATGAAAATACAGAAAGGGAAATCAGAGAATCGATTCCATTTACTATAGCACCAAAGACTGTAAGATACCTAGGAATAAACCTAACCAAAGAAAGTAAGGATCTCTACTTGAGGAACTACAGAACACTCATGAAAGAAATTGAAGAAGACATAAAAAGATGGAAGAGCATTCCATGCTCATGGATCAAAGAATAAACATTGTGAAAATGTCTATACTGCCCAGAGCAATCTACACTTTCAATGCCATTCCGATCAAAATTCCACCAACATTCTTCAAAACGTTAGAACAAACAATCCTAAAATTTATATGGAACCAGAAAAGACCCCAAATTGCTAAGGAAATGCTGAAAAAGGAAAACAAAGCTGGGGGCATCACATTACCTGATTTCAAGCTGTATTACAAAGCTGTAATCACCAAGACAGCATGAAAATGGCACAAAAACAGACACATAGACCCATGGAACAGAGTAGAGAGCCCAGATATGGACCCATAACTCTATGGTCAAATAATCTTCAAAAAAGTAGGAAAAAATATCCACTGGAAAAAAGACAGTCTCTTCAATAAATGGTGCTGGGAAAAATTAGACAGCTACATATAGAAGAATGAAACTAGACCATTCTCTTATGCTGCACACAAAGATAAACTCGAAATGGATGGAAGACCTCAACGTGAGACAGGAATCTATCAAAATCCTAGAGGAAAACATAGGCAGTAACCTCTCTGACATCGGCCACAGCAACTTCTTTCAAGACACATCTCCAAAGGCAAAGGAGACAAAACAAAAATGAACTTTTGGGACTTCATCAAAATAAAAAGCTTCTGCACAGCAAAGGAAACAGTCAACAAAACAAAGAGGCAACCCACAGAATGGGAGAGGATATTTGCAAATGATACTACAGACAAAAGGCTGATATCCAAGATCTAGAAAGAATTCCTCAAACTCAACAATCAAAATAAAGATGATCATATCAAAAAATGGGCAGGAAAAAAAATAAAAATAAAAATAAAATGGGCAGGAGACATGAAGAGACACTTCTCCATAGAAGACATACAAATGGCTAACAGACACATGAAAAAACATTCATCATCACTAGCTATCAGGGAAATTCAAATCAAAACCACATTGCGATACCACCTTACACCAGTCAGAATGGCCAAAATTAACAAGACAGGAAACAAAAGTGTTGGAGAGGCTGTGGAGAAAGGGGAACCCTCCTACACTGTTGGTTGGAATGCAAGTTGGTGCAGCAGCTTTGGAAAACAGAGTGGAGATTTCTTTAAAAATTAAAAATAGAGCTACTCTATGACCCTGCAATTGCACTACTGGGCATTTACCCCAAAGATACAGATGTAGTGAAAAGAAGGGCCATATGTACCCCAATGTTCATAGCAGCAGTGGCCACAATCGCCAAACTGTGGAAAGAGCCAAGGTGCCCTTCAACAGAGGAATGGATTAAAGAAGATGTGGTACATAGATACAATGGAATACTATGCCTCCATCAGAAAGGATGAATATCCAACTTTTGCAGCAACATGGACCAGACTGGAGGAGATTATGTTGAGTGAAATGAGCCAAGCAGAGAAAGTCCAGTATCATGCAGTTTCAGTTACTTGTGGAGCATAAGGAATAATATGGAGGACAGTAGGAGAAGGAAAGGAAATGGAAAGTAGGGTAAATTGGGGAGGGAGATGAAACATGAGAGACTTTGGACTCAGAAACAAACTGAGGGTCTTGGAGGGCAGGGAGTGGGGGGATGGGTGAGCACGTATTTTTTTAAATTTTTAAAAAAAATTTTTTCCATAACCCAGCAACCCTATCCCTCTCCCCAACCCCCACCCCCCAGCAACCCTCAGTTTGTTTCCTGAGATTAGGAGTCTCTTATGGTTTGTCTCCCTCCCGGGTCCCAACTTGTTTCATTTTTTTTCCCTCTGTGCCCACCATGACCCCCTTCCCTACCTCTCAAATTTCTCATATCGGAGCGATCATATAATAACTTTCTTAAGGAATCCTTTGTATCTGATTAGAAAAACGGTAGATCATGATTGCATAATTAGAGGAGAGAATACGTTAACATTAGTTAGCACACCGGACACAGGAATGATTGTCTAAAGTTTCCAGTAAGGTTGCCGGGCCTACATTCTTCATGGAACTGTAGCTCACCAAATAATGTAGCCCAGTTACACCTACACCTTTAAGTTTCAATTGGAAAATTTGTTTAAATAACTATAGTCGTAACTTTTTATCATACTATGCAATCCAAAGGAACATTAATTTTACCCTTTATTTCAGCAACTGCTTCAGCTAAATCTAGCTGTCACTGGATATTTATTTTTATACCCATAAGGTGAATATAAATACCACTGATCTAAGTATAGGAGTACAGAAATTATAAAACACCCCGAGGAACTGTCTCATATCACAGCCCTTGAACCCCATAGTTTCCCACAACCTGACTAATTCAAATGCAGCCAACTGAAAGGTTATATTCCAAAGGAATAATTGATCACTTTTGAATGCTTGTTTTACCTTAAAGTGAGACCATGTATCATCATTATAATGAACAAAATCAATAGACTACACTTGAATACATCATTCTGTATATACAGATCTTAAGTGGTGATAGACTGGCATAAAAAAAACACAGAAAAATAATAGGAAACCAGAGATTCCAAATGTAATGTGGAATCCAACATACACTAAATGTATGGCCTTCTCTGTAGGATTTATTTCTATTACGAAAGCCACTCCTTCTTCATTTCCAGCTACTCATATCCTACACTCCCTACCCCTGCCCACAACTTCCCCCACATGTTGGCGTGCTTACGATTCTATCCTGCACAATTTTATTTTATTTTTTAATGTTGTGTAGATAGGCACAACAGGCTGAGAGTAAAGCAACAGAAAGTAATGGGGCTGTGGCAAACTGGACAATGTATCATATCCCAAATCACTCAGACGCCTCTTGATTTCAACATTGTGCCAGCACAATGAAATATTGTACCCGTAATTGAATCTTTCGCTACATGTGGAATGTCACACTTGATGAGCGAATGTCAGCCACCTATTTTCAAAGTCCACTCAGAAGCTAAGCATAAAAATATTCTAGGCCAAATTCAATTTTTAGCTGCCTACAAGAAATCTCCTCTTGGATAACCCTGAGCAAGTTTTCGGTATACATGTTCTTGTCTTCTGAGCATCTTGGCTACATCCTTTAAAAATCTTCACTAAAAAATATTCCTATGTCCAGTGTCCTAGCTAGTTCTAACATATTCTCTCCTCTAATGAAGGAAACACTATAGTCTTTCAAATCTACAATTATACACAGATTTCTCTGCATGCCTGAAAGCTTTCTTCCATTAAAGCTTTCTTTATTATCTCTAATCCATATGCTTTGACTTGTTCTTTTGGGAACACATGATTTATGGTCTACCTCACTGCACATTGTCCTCCTCCGTATGTTCTCCTTTCTCCCGTGATTTTTTTTTAACCTTTCTGACATTCTGGGATTATTTCCTGTCTCTTCTGTGCATCACTGATGGATAATTGCCACTGAAAGATTTGTTAGTTCTTCCCATGAAACTGTTATTTTGGCAGTATCGATTCTGATGGTATTATTTCATGTATTTATCACACAGATCACTGGTTCTTTCTTTGGAGATACTAAGTATACATTTAATGTTGTCTTCTGTTACGTACCTGAAATAAAATCCCTCAAAAGAAATCTTTAATCTGGGTCTTTAATACTTCAGTATTTCCGCTCTGCTGTCAGTGATCTTTCATGTATTCCTCCACTGACTGGTTTCTATTTGATTAGTATTAAATGAAGAAAGACCTTTCTGGTCTCAGGATTCGGAAAGACTAAAATGGTACAGAATTCTTTCCAAGCATTTGTTCTTACCTCTGTCATATTTGTAACTTGAAGGCAAAGAAGGATACAGAACTATACGGTATGGTTTCTGCTCAGCAGGAGGCATCTGCAAAGGGCAAGTGTTTTCTTCAGGGTCTTTTGATTCAAATCCTTCAGATTACAGAAACTCAGGCAGGTCTAGGCTGAAACTGGGGGTCGTGGTGAGAGCATCCTTAAAAATGAGACCAAGTGTGGAGCACAGAGATGGGAGATAGAGAATTATGACTCTGATATTCTTCAGCCGGTTCATATTTGTGTTCAGTGAAACTGCTGTTGGAATTTTGAATCACTGACTTATTGGCGGGCGAGGGGGACTTGCTGAGTGATTACAATGTGCTGGTTATTATAAGAACTAAGTCACTTGCTGTGAATACCCAAGAGCTTGCCCTGCAGGAAGTTATACTCTAGGGAAAGACCCCAAAGGAATGATTTATAAAGACTGGTTGTGCTTCCAAGAAGAAACTGCCATTTCTTTGCAAAATTCACAATAGCTTAGGAAAGAACTAGTAAATTTTCATCATTGTCTTAAATATCAAATGCAATAATAACTGACATAAAGATCTTGGCGATCAAAAAATAATTAGGGGTATAATATTTTAGAAATATTTACATATTAATAACATATTATTAAAGGTATATGGATAATGTGGAAGTGTAAAATAAAAGGTGATACCATTTCAATAGCCCTTAAATAAATAGTTGAGGGCAATGTCTAAAATCATACAATTGTCATGGACAAGGAAATGAAATGATTGATGTAAGGTAGAAAAGAGAGAAATGACCACTATCCCCCAAAGCATGATGACAAAAAAATGAATCCTTTCCTACTCATGAATAAATGGGGAAAAATTAAAAACCATAACCACAGGCTTAGGATTTACAATCTTTCAGTCTCCTTTAGGAGGCATAAAATTCAAAACACAGTTTATTTAGCTCTCAAACATTTATACACTCATTCCAACAATGAGGACAAGTTTATTAATTGAAAATGATGTCTCAATATTTACTACCCCAATTAGTTCCTTTGTTCATTAGATATGAGTGCTGCTGTGTGAGATAAAACTCCCATTCTGTAATTTCCAATCACCATTTTTTAATAATGGATGTGGCTTTATGGGCTTGAGCAATAAAAATGCTGTACCCAATTAAATCAGTATAGAAAAAAAATCCAGGACAATCTATGACAGCAAGCCAATTTGAATGGAAACAATGAGGATTTGTGAACATTTGATATATAAAACATCGAGCACTGCATGTATAAAGTTACAAGTATAGGAGCCAAATAAATCCACCTCTATTGTAAAACTTTTGGTAAGTTCTATAAATTTCATCATCCATGGAAGTCCAAATTCATCCATGAGATAAGCAACAATCTTCAAAAAAAAGGTGTAACTACTTAGAAGTCTGAAGTAGATTATCAAAGTGCAACATTTAATTTTATTTCTTAACTTTCTTTCGTTGTAAGAAAATAAGTACTTCCACTGCAGAAAATAATTTGATTGTAGTGATCAAAACACATGCTTTGGGGAAAATGAAAAATACTCAATACATAGCATATAATCTTATATACATTTTATTGTAAAAAAAGAATTTTTTTCCTCAGTTCCAAGTTGGAGGATTTGACTATAATGAAATGATAGAATAAGTCTGATAAGTGAGAATTTTGGAATTAACTTCAAAATGTCAGGAAGAGCAAATGAAGGATCAGTTCTTTTTTTTTTTTAAGATTTTATTTATTTATTTGACAGAGAGAAACACAGCTAGAGAGGGAACATAAGCAGGAGGAGTGAGAGAGGGAGAAGCAGGCTTCCCACCGAGCAGGGAACCCGATGTGGGGCTCGATCCCGGGTCTCCGGGATCATGACCTGAGCCGAAGGCAGTCGCCCAACCAACCAGGTGCCCCGAAGGATCAGTTCTAAGCTGGTAACTATTTTGCAGTTAGTATTTCCTCTGGTCTCTCTTTAGTAACAGAACGCTCTATTTTGTTTGGGTACATGCCTGTGTTGGGTGAGGATTATCCTCCACATCCAGATACGTGACGTGTACGATTTCCAAATATAACGCTTGCCTCCTTCCTGTTTTCTAGAATGCAAAAATCACTGTGTACACTGGGGCACCAATTTTGGATCCCAACATTAAAAAGCTATACTGAGGAGGGCAGAAAACCTGAAAGAAGGACCCCGGGCCCTAGAAGACTGAGACTCTCCCCATTAGGCCTTATATGCAGAATGTGTACATGAGAGAGGAAGAAACTTGTCTTCTCATAGTCACTTTTACTTTGGATTCCTCTCTAAGAGCCAAAGCTACATAAGAATCATTACGTGTGGTTCATTTCTATTCAATATCTAAGAGTTTATAATAGCAACAGTATTATTATATCTAAAGCACTTTAATCTTCTCCACTAAAAAGTTTTAGTGAAATATAAATTACCTTCCAGTTCTTAATAAGTTCTCAAGAAATTTACATGAATTAGTAAAATTTTCCAGCAAATTTGACCCCACTAGCAGTTTCCAAGAATATCCGAACTGCAATGAAATTTGTAGATGACCTCCCTCACCTGTAGCACGTCTTAGGTGTGAGGCAAATAATTCCAATTTTAATAAGCTTTTGTGCCCCTATGAGTGAGTACAATTTTAAGGGTGGAACAGAGCATGAACCAAAGTTTCTTGATTCCTATCCTAGCTCTCCTCCTACTATACAATATTCCCTACAAATTATTCTGGCACTGTTCTTATTTATATGTAAAGAAGTGAAATCTTGAGCATCATTTCATTTTTTTTTTTCCTCTCGGCATCATTTTTAAGTTTTAAATTCTAAAGTTGATATTTTGCTTTTCATAGAGTCTTGATTTAACTTGCTAAAGCTCATCTCTTGGCATAAGAGAATGAATCTTATTTATGGGTATATTTATAACCCATGGTAATTAATATAGACTCTGGGGACGGGAGAAGGCAAAAAAACCACGGCAAGTTCACTAGGTTCACTTGTACTAATCCTTTTCTCTCCTACACAGAGTTTTATTTGAATATATGAATAAACATCTGTGCAGGCAAATTATGAACCTAAGCATTGAGCACAGCTCAAGTGTTAGAAGCACACGCCCCACGCATACTTTTCCATTTATAACGGACATATTGCTAACTTTGCAGCATAGTGATTGAATACTATGAATTTTACTATTGTACTATTCTATGATACCACTGAATACTAACTGGGTGGCACTCACTGAAAAATGAAACCAGATGAAACCAGAGAGGAAGACAAACCCTAAGGGACTCTTAATCTCAGGAAACAAACTGAGGGTTGCTGTAGGGAAGGGGCATGGGAGGGATGGGGTGGTTGGGTGACAGACACTGGGGAGGGTATGTGCTGTGGTGAGTGCTGTGTGGTGTAGGACTGATGAATCACAGACCTGTACCCCCGAAGCAAATAATAGCTTATATGTTAATTTTTAAAAATCATAAAAAGAAATAAAAATAAAGAAAATTAAAAGAGAGAACATAAAGAGAATTTAAGCATATGAACAACATTGCTTAATTTCATTCACAATAATAGAAATACAATTTAAAATGATTGTCAGATCCTCTCTTTCTTCTATCAGATTGGCAAGATCACAAACTTTGATTATACATTGTGTTGGTGAAGTTTGAGGAGAGAGGTCCTCTCACATATTGCTGATGGGAGTATAAGTCTCACAGACTTTTTAAAGGGTGACTTGGCAATATCCATCAAAATTACAAATGAAAAAAAAATAAAAAATGAAACTGTTTTACATGACATCAAAAATAGGACTTCTTTCATTAGTTTAAAAGAAAGAAAAACATATTTGCAATATTGGTATCATCATCTTTAGGCAACACTCAATTGGCCGATCGGACCATGCATGTGAATCCATTCGCTTTATTTACTATGAAATCTTTGTGTCATAGTTTTACAAACTAACTGCCTCTAACAAGCTCTATCTGGTGCACCATCAGGAAAGCTGATAAAGATTTAGCATATTTTTTTAAATGACTACATGACTTTTAAATATTAAATACTAATCCTAACAATGAAATAAAATGTCATGTCCAAAATAATGTTGATTCCAACACCAATCAATAAACTATTTTTTTTAAGATTTGGTTATTTATTTTGAGAGAGAAAGAGAGAGAGAAAGCCAGGGCGAGCAGGGAGGGAGGGGCAAAGGGAGAGGGAGAGGAGAATCTCAAGTAGGCTCCCCAGTGAGCACAGAGCGCAGTGCTGGATTTCATCACCTCAAGACCTGAGCTATCAAGATCATGACCTGAGCGGAAAGCAAGAGTCAGACACTTAACTGACTGAGCCACCCAGGTGCCCCGCCCCCCCATCCAACCAGTAAACTAGTAAAACATTTTGTGTTAGTTGTCGGTTTGCCCTTAATAAACATCTTACTTTGTTAAAATGCTATACATACTTATCATCAAAGGATAATGATTATCAGGAAAGCACTAGCAAGGCACCTATGGCTAGTAAAAAGAAAACACTTTTTAAAACAATCCTAGTTCTTCCTTGATTAAATGGGGAAAACATAATCTCCTTCCTTTATAGTGTCATTGTAGGAACGAGATAAAAGAATTTGTGTAGAGTGGTTAGCAGCATGTAGGCAAAATTAGTGCTTGGTAAACTAGGATCTTCAGCAGAAGCAGTAGAGCAATTTGGAAAGATACAGCATTTCAAGCAAACTATCTCGTGTTGTTTTCATTTTTTTTTTAATTAAAAGGCCAGCTTAAGTAGCTGGAATAAAGCAGTATATAAATATATTTTTGATTCAGATAAAAAAGTGTGAATAACAAATAATTTTTTTATATTTGTTTGGCTTATTCACTGATAAATCATCCCAAGCCATTGGAAGAACAGTGAAAACACAAGAAATCCTCAACAAAAACTTTGGATATATTAATTAGTATATATACATATTTTTCCCCAATAGAAAATTCACAGATATGAGCATTTAGATAAACTTAAGTGTAAAATTTTGTTTTGTAATTTTGCAAATGCTTCTGCCATAGCTCAGTAATTATGACATCTCCCATAAGTCTGTCCAAAGGTGGCAACATGAGAAGTAACTTCTTTGTGCTAAAGTAATCCATGTTGGAACAGCATCTGAATAGGTAATTACAGTTATCTGTTTAAAAAGGTAGACTGAACACTTGCTACACTTCAAAGATTAGCTGGGCAAGGCCAGCTGGTGCACCGTTTCCAGGGTTGTCATTCACACTCAAGGGGAAATAAGTGGTTCCTCCTGGTGTGTGCAGTTCCAGCCAGAGGAGACCCACCTCATAACCTGCCTGACGAGAGTCGGGCAACAGAGATGGATGGGGCCCAACCTCGGCCTGCCACAAGGCTAGTGGAGGGCAGGGTATCCGCGTCAGTGCAGTGGACTGAGGTCTGGATGGGGGCAAAGAGGGCTCAGATCCAGAGAGACACGTGGCATTTCTACCCCAGAAGATGACAACAATACTTTGTTAAAGATCACATAAGCCCTAAGATTCATCATTACCCCGTTAGGGCCAACCAGTAATTTTGCTTAATGCTATAGAACATTTTCTGAAAAACTCAACCTGCTAGGTCAGCTTGTTCTGTAATGCCACTCACCTAGCGTAATTCAGTTTATCTTGAAATTTAATGTGAAACTTTTAATACTCACATCAAGATCATCCTTTGCATTGTAGTAGACAACTTCATTGCTCTATAAAAAAGAAAAAAGAAGACTGTTTTATTGCTTTGAGTAAAAATGTAAAATATACTGGATCAAGTACGGAACACATTTTAGGCATAATTTAAATAATAAACCTCTCATGATACTCCTCTCATAAAACACTCCATGAAGATCCATAAAGATGAGCCAATATTTTCCAAAAACATATTAAGACACTGTATCTGTGATATTGAAAAGTACATCTTATACTGAGGAAAAACTACCTTAGTATAAGTCTGAGATCCATTTGTCAAGAAAAAATAAAAAATGAATGATGCAAAGAAGATATATACATACACACTGACACACACGCCCCTAAATCATGAAATTATAAATGCAATAATTCAAGAAAAAATGTAGGAATGCGCCTTAATACTCTGCTGATGTGACTTTTAAAATTATATATATATATATGTATATATATATATAATTATATATATATATATATTGGACAGTACTGGCAGAAGTTTCTTCACAAGGTTCAGAAAAGGGACCAAGAATAACTGAATTTAGACAGCAAAAAAATCAGATTATCTAATACAATAAAATCATATTCTCCCAAAGTGGTGAATGAGCATTGGCTTTTCGAGAATAAATGTATTCAGACATCTCTGCCAGCCATCAATGTTGCTGAAATATGCCATAACTATAAATTATGGATATAAATTGTGTTATAGAATGAAAATGGAAAGGGAAGAATGAACAAAATGGTGGTCTAGAAATTTAAAAGTTTTACTCTTTGAGGCTTAAAGACTAGTTCTATGTACTGTTAAAATAATCCACTTATGCTGATTTCCTTTTCCTTTCTTCTCCTGAACTTATTAGATTGAAAATATAACCCATCTTCCATACATCTTCAATAGTAACCGGAGCACTATGAAAAAAATATGTTTTTCTGTGCCTCTTTAATATCAAAAACATGGATACTCTAATATTAAAAGAAGACACAATATACATTTTTTAAAAAGAAAATTAAGAAATTCTATAGATTAGTGCTTCTTAAAATACACACCAGCCCCGCTAGTTAGAAATCGCTAGTTCTTCAAGACATTCTGTGGCCCTATAACTTTAGAATAAACGGTGAAATTAAAATCATTTCCTTTTGGCTTCTGAGTCCTGGTATATGAATGTACATTATACATCTTCAAGAATAAACAGATCTTGTTGTGTTTCTCAAACTTATTTGCTGCTGAATCTGTCTCCCTTTTTTAATTTGAGAAATACACCAGGAGCCTGAAGTTCTATAAAAGATCGCCCTAAGACCAAAGAAACTAAAAACTAGATTCATAAATAATAGAACACATAATTCATAATAGTGAATAAAACCATGACTTTGAATTTATTTCATTTAGAATCAACAGCTCTAAAAATTACCATTTAATTAATTCTTTTAAAAAGAATTAAGTAGCTGAAGAACTTTAACATACATAAAAGTTCTACTTCCTGAAGTATTTCTTAAAGCATTAATTTTGTAACAAAGTTAAAATACAAAATCAGAATTCATCACATACACAAAGCAAGAGAATCTGAATCCACTAGAGTCCCAAATCTAATTACTAGTTTATTGATCCCTCTTGCAACTCTGTAATTTATACTTAGGAAACAATTTTCAACTTAGAATGTGGATTCCATCAAAAGATAAACATTGAATAAGTTTATCTTCATTTTAGACTTTTATTTCTGCCAACTCTTTACAGAACTGAAATGTAGAAAACAAGGTGAAACTGCATTAAATTTTAAGTGATTCAACATCACTATTTTCAATAAACATTCATTAAATATCTATATGCACAGACTGCTGTTCCAAGGGAGATGCAAAGTAAGTTAAACATAGCTACCCTTATCCTTTAGATAAAAAAGCAGACACAGATCAATCATATAAAACAATTAATATGTTTAGACTTACATTTGGCCCATAATGGACTAAACTGATTTTTTTGTTCTTATATGTGACACAGGGTCACATATAATAAATAAAAAAGAGAATTTAATTAAACCTAAAATTAAGAGTATCACATACAGTGTCAAAAGGGTATAAATATAAAGAACGATAAGAAATGCTAATTTTAACTAAAACTACATATTTTGATTCTGTTACAATAGTAACAGAAGTAACAGAGTATCCTGAAACAAAGATAAAAATAAAAAGGAAGAAAATCTAAGTTTGAGAATTTTCCAAATGTTTTTCCTTTTGTTACTGCACAATATTTTATGCAAAATCCTATTACTTTTCCTCTAGAAACTCTATATTGCTTCTAAAACTTACTGAAAATGTGCATTGCAAAATTTATTTAAATTTTATGCATTTGCACAAGGCTTTCTAGACTCCAGCAGACAGAAGGTCCCCCAAACTGACATTTTTTTTATTAAGTAAACCAGGAAAAAACAAAACAAAATACTTTAGTCATAAAATTATACTGCATATATAATCATATTCATTGTAACTGGGATATTTTATATTTCTACTTTTAAAAGCTTTCTTTAGGGGAGCCTGGGTGACTCAGTCTCTTAAGTGTCTGCCTTCAGCTCAAGTCCTGATCCCAGTGTCCATGTCAGGGTCTCTGCTCGGCGGTGAGCCTGCTTTTCCCTCGCCTTCTGCCTGCCGCCCCCCCTGCTTATGTGCTTGCGTGCTCTCTCTCTCTCTCTGTCTCTCTCTCTCTTTCTCTTTCAGTCGAATAAATAAATAATAAATAAATAAATAAAATCTCTTAAAAATAAAGTAGCTACTTATTTTATTTTTTTTTTTTAAGATTTATTTATTTGACAGAGAGATCACAAGTTGGCAGAGAGGCAGGCAGAGAGAGAGGAGGAAGCAGGCTCCCCGCCTGGGCAGAGAGCCCGATGCGGGCCTCGATCCCAGGACCCTGAGATCATGACCTGAGCCGAAGGCAGAGGCCCCAACCCACTGAGCCACCCAGGCGCCCTACTTAAATATGTGTTCTTAAACAGTTTGCCATGACTTAATAAGAGAACAAAGACCATAATGGAATCACAACTGATTACATCTACTGTCTTATAACAAAATTTCTTCTTCACCAATACATGCCATGCTGTTTTTGTCTTAGAAGCATTTTCTTACCTAAATTTTTATAAATATACTTTCTCTAACCCTAAACTTTGCAGTGAGAGCTTGCACATCTCATTTACTTCCTGATTTTACCTAACAGAAAAGCTCAACTGATCCACTTTACTAAACACAAATCTATGTGGGGCATCAGGATTTGGGGACAGGGCCACTGCATTTAATTTGTCAGCCAGCATGCTTACATGGCAGTATGAGACTAAAATAAATGGCAAACATTCACAGAACATTGAATTGGTATAACCATATATGAGTAATTTTGCATTCTCCGTTCCTCTTGGTTTCTTATAGAAAATTACAATTATTTACTTTGCTGTGGCTTTTGTTTAGAGTTGAAGAGTGGCTCAGAAAGAATTTTAAATCAAAGCTTGAGGAAAAGTCTAATTTGGTGAAGTCATAACTCTCTTTCCTATCATATTCATTTATAGCTATCTCATCTGCTATATAAAAATACATGTTCTGTTAAACTACCTCAGTCTGAAATCAAATCGCTCAAAATATATCCAAACACAATCCCAACAGGATTGGGATAAAAGACAATTCTCAGGAATAAAGGACAATTCACACTGAATCAGCCTAATTTTTATGTTCTGGTGTCTTATAGGAGTGAACGTCGATTAACATTAGTGCTGTGCTAAAAGAAAATTAGGAGACCAAATTGTATAAAAGCAATTAAATGGCCTGAGGGGGGAAGAATTAAAAAAAAAAAGAGAGAGAGCACGTATCAGCTGAATTCTTCCTTCGTTTACTAGGTCCCCTGCCTCCATCCCACTTAGACTGTGTACCAGGAGATTTGGTGTCTCCCAACCAACAGAGGGAGCCACACCTCACTCATTCAACAACACTTAGGAAGCCTCACTCTGTACTGTTTGGGAGAAATAAAAATGAAGACTTCCCATGCCCTGACTTTAAGAAGCAAGTTTCTCACCCTCCTAATGAACAAGCGGCAAGAACATCAGAGTCAGTTGCTCTGATCTGCTATCATTGAAGATTATATCTTGTCATCCTTGGATGACAGGACCATAAAAACCTAAACATTCTAAGGTTTCAAAAATAGGTGAGAGTTAGAACTTCAGAGAGCTAAAATATGCCTCTTCCATTTCTAATCAATTCAAGCATGTGTGTATTCACATTGTATGTGTGTATCTATGTGCACTGTGTGTGTATGTGCGTGTTTCAGATTTACTTACCTACCCTACCGCTCAAAATTCCCTCAATCCCTCTTCCCGAAAATACAGTCATGTCAGTTATCCTTTAATATTTAAAAACGATGGCATATAAGTTGATTATCATAGGCACAGAATACAAAATTGAATCATCTTGTTTCTCTACTGTCCTTCTGGCTAGATGTTTTCATGCAAATTATCACACAACATCATCCTGGAAGGTATTTACAATCCAATACAAAAGTTTTTAGTGGATTTTAGGGTATTACATGCAGTATGATAGGATAAAGCCAGAAACAGCCTCAAACCAGATTCAAGATTAGTGAAACCTTTAGAGAGCTATTTTTCATCATTCGAGCACCACCAGATGACAAGAACAAATTGTTTTGTTTCTGATTTTTAACCAAGTAGTTTAGTTATTTATTATCTCCTCAAAACAAATTTACCCAAATGTTCCATCTAATATAATACTGCCGCTTGCTGAAATTTAAAGCATCCCCTAGCAAGTTGAAAGATAAATTACTTCAGTGTCCCATTGTCTACTGGGAGTCAAAATTAAATCTGGGCAAAACAGACCATTCCATCTTAAAAATGTATATTGTGAATGACAGTCCCTTGAATGACACTCTTCTATAAAAGTGGGCCTCTGATGAATAGAATAAATTTACGTTAAAAATCGGAAGCAAAAGTACAATAAGCTTCCATATGGAAGCGAGATGGTGCCAAAGATTTAAATATTGGAACCGAAAATCAGGGTTTTATAGCCAACATCTGAAATATATGACACATTCAAAATTCAAATAGAGATTAACTTCCTGTCCAATGTACTAATTCTCTTTTCTTGGCTGTACACTTGACTCTGCACATGATCCACAGCCCGACAAACTGTGAGCAACCTATTGTCTAAAAGCTAGACAACCGTATTGTTTAAAAGCTAAAGTTGCTTTTTAAAAAAACCCCATTCTTTATTGTTTATCACTCTTCCGTTTCAAAAATGAAGTCAAGCAGATGGACATTAAGGACACTCTTATAAAAGAAGAAAAAAAAGGATACTCTTGTTACAAATGAGTTGTTTTAATGGTTCTTGCCCACCAAGATCCAAGAGCCCAAATCAGTTACAAGGCAAATATTCTGATGAATGTATCTTTGTAACAACCTGATCTGGTAAACCTACAGGCCACTACTAATGACCTTTGGGCTCAAGTCAACCAGGGTTCATGGGATGTAATAATCAGGGCACCGCAACACTGTGCGAATAAAAGAACTCAGGAGCCTGCTGTGTGATGGGATTGTGTGTGCATGCATGTGCGTGAGGGGAGGGGCGGTGAATGTAAGCAAATCTCCCCAAAGAGAGCTGAGAAGGTTGACACAGTAAATTAAAGCAGGGGCTTTTGAAAAAAAAAAAATTTTTTTTTTTTTTTTTAGAGATCTTAGTTTTTTATTTGAGAGACAGCAGGAGCAGGGGTGGAGGAGGGGAGGGTGAGAGGGAGAAGCACAGTCCTATGGTAGCAGGGAGCCTGACACTGGGCTCAAGAGGCGGGGCTCGATCCCCATACCCCAGGATCATAACCTGAGCGGAAGGCAGACACTTGACCGACTCAGCCACCCAGGCACCTTGGAAAAAAAGTATTTTTTATATAACTGGACACATGAGCATACTACTGATGAAAATAAAAGGAAAACTAAAGATGGGCACATTCCATTTGGAGATCAGTCAGCAGATTACTGAAGGCATGAGGAAAAAACCTACATTCACATCATGCGACAAAAGACAACAAAAAAGACAATTGATGTTAAAGTGTCTAGCACAGTGCCTGATACACGATATGTGCTCTGTATGTTATCATCTGTTATCTTCTATACTGAAAAAGGAAAACCAGGAATAACCATAGGAGTAATATACTAGCTTTAGCTTATGGTTTCGTATGAACTAAAGCAAACTGCTATTGTCTATTTTTCTTAGACTAGTTAGTATGCTGTGAGTCTATTTAATTCATTCAATGTCCTTTCTTTAAGGATTCCACAGAGCAGACTGGAGAAGAAATGTCATCACTACTTGCTGTTATTATTTGTAATCTGATATATTAAACGAGGCAATTGATTAAAAAGTCTAATATAGGGGTGCCCGGCTGGCTCAGTTGGAAGAGCATGTAACTCTTGATCTATTGATCTTGGGGTCATGAGTTTGGGCCCCATGCTGGGTATAGAGACTACTTTAAAAAAAATAAAAATAAGTCTAATACAGGGGCATCTGGGCGGCTCAGTGGGTTAAAGCCTCTGCCTTCAGCTCAGGTCATGATCTCAGGGTCCTGGGATGGAGGCCCACATCGGGCTCTCTGCTCGGCAGGGAACCTGCTTCCTCCTCTCTCTCTGCCTGCCTCTCTCCCTACCTGTGATCTCTCTCTGCCAGATAAATTAATAAACTCTTAAAAAAAATAAGTCTAATACAGATGGCAATGTGTGATGGTTTTGTATGCATCCTGTCCATTAAATGTGTTACTGTCCTTTGAATTTCTCTACAATTCTAAATACTCTTTCCAACCCCAAATCTCCTTTACATCTCCATCCTCATACACTCCTGCCTGGAAAATTTCCAGGTCTGTAGCAAACCAAAAGTTTGTGCATCCATCCGATCACCCAAACTGTGGCACCCTGCTATAGAAAATTATATAAATGCCTCTGCATAGAGTAAATCAACGGCTCTCAGGTTTTAACAACTATAGTAAACATGAGGATTTGCTTGTTTGTTTGTTTGTTTTCCTATTCAGAAACTCTACTGTCTTTGGAGAACCATTTCTTCCAATCATGTGATTCAGTTGGCTAGAAAATTATACTGGCCCCCTTCTCTGGCCAGAGAAACTCAGAGCTGCCTAAATCTATGCAGCAACAGTATCTCATTTCCTTATTCCTTTCTCAGAAAGATTCTATTTTTCCAGGAGGAGTTATAGTTGTAAAGCTGAAATGCTTAAAATCTGAATCCTGATGTGAAAGAGGCTACTTCCATCTGTTTTCTCTGTTACAGAACTAGTAATTTATTATTTATTATTTTTTTAAGCTTGTTAGGATGTGTTTTCTAAACTCCTACAACTGATAGTACTAATACCACACTCCCTACAATGAGGTCTTCCCCCCCACACTCTAATTTTGTTACTAACAGTCAATATTATTTGCTAAACTGACTGAGCCATCGAGGTGCCCTGAATATAACAATTTCTCTTAGTGCACACCTGCGTGGCTCAGTCCGTTAAGTGCCTGCCTTTGGCTTAGGTCATAATCCCAGAGTCCTGGGATCGAGTCCCGCATCAGGCTCCGTGATCAGCCAGGGAGCCTGCTTCCCACCTCCTTATGCTCTTTTTCCTCTCTTTGTCAAATAAATAAAATCTTAATTTAAAAATTCTATTAAAGATGTTAGTGTAATGCTATTCCTAAGATGGTGTTCAATGATGAATGAATATAACAGAAAAATACAGATAATCTAATCTTTCTCCTTACTCTTAGCATTCATTCACAAGAAATATATACTGAGGCTTATACACATGTCAAACTTTATGCCAGAAATCTAAATGCATGTGCTTTCTTAGACTGATTGTTAAAATTAAACCAGTGAGATAGTACCAATAGTGTCTAAGAATCTTTGAGTCACATTCCTTTGTCTTATCTATTCTTTTAATGCTGATTTATAATGTTTTAAAATGCGAATTTAGTTTAATACTATTTTTTTTAGCGTAATGGAAGAAGAAAGAACTGGAAAATCACTTTGGCCTTTTTAAAGCTTACTTCTACTTTCAGCAAACAACATTTTACATCTATTCATCAAGTAACTGCTATTGGATATTTGTAATATTATAGTTGCTGTGTTTTTTCAGTTTCCATTATGTTGCTAGTAAATTGAAGAATTCCTTATAACTGCCCTAGCACATTAAACAATCAATGAAGCCAAAGTCCTCTAAAAAGAGTAGTCAGAGCATAGATAATAGACCCAGGTGTCTTTGCTTTGGCTAATTACCTAATTACAAAGACGCTCAAGTACTCCATCCCTAAACCATATTATGAGGCTAGCAACACAATTGGAAAGATCACCCTACATGGAAAAAAAACTGTAATATTCACCAAAGAAAACATTCATCACTTGTGCATAAAAGAAATTTAAAAATAAATTGAAGGAAAAGAGAGAAGATTAAATTCTTTTGATTTCAGTAGAGACAGCATTGTATTATGTGCCTATTCAGTGCTTGTACAATGTCTGAGATGTTGTATGAACTACTATTGAATGGATAAAGGAATAAATGAGTAACACAAGCCTAGAAGGTACTATAAGAAATTCTAGGCTAAAAATAACAACAAAACACACACAAACGTACATATGTGCATACACAAAGCAACAGAGTACAGAAAAGGTATGTAGCTTTAAAAAATTTCCAAATAAGCCAAAGCACATACCACTTTCATTCTAAAAGAAATCAAAGAAGAATTCCAATTGGGACTGTGATTTCAGAGTTCCTTGGTTGTTGAACTTCAAAGATCAATTCCTATTAAACAGTAAAAGCTATAGTAATTTATTTCATCATCCGATAACTTCAATAAGAATCTGCCTGCAAGGATTTTTTTAGTGCTCCAAATAAAATTGATAAATACATGATTTATACTGCAGGAGAAAAGCAGAAGTAGAATATAAGAAGATAAACACATTATTTTTCTTCAGCTACCAAATCCCCCAAGAAACTCAGTCCAGAATTGGCAAAAAAAAAAAACAAAAAAACCAATAATGCTGAGGAACTTGCTTTAATCTCCTTTAATCTATAACTCTAATGAAGCTTTGGGTATGATCATCTAAAACGTTAGAACTTAATCCACCAACATATTTTGTTTTTTATGCTTCTTCCTACTGACTTTGATTTTCCTGACTCATGATCAAAGTTAACAGCATTTGATCATAACATTATATGATGTCCTAGAAATAGAGTCGTGTTAACTTGTCCAATTGTAATATTAGCACTGCCTTTTCGAATTAATTAGCATCACTTTTAGACAATTATCATACCAACACAAAATATCAAGACTTACACAATGACCAATGAATTACTGAGCATAAAATAATCAGGCCAAAATCAGAGCTTTGAAGAACATTAAACTAATAACCATTATAGCAATTTAGGTTATCTTTCATTAGGTTTAAGGGACTACATGGGATGGGAAAAAAGGAGGAAAAGAGATTTTGATTATGTGTGCATTACATGAAAGGCATTTACATATATTATTAAATTTTATAAAATTTTCTGAACGGGGTGCCTGGGTGGCTCAATCAGTTAAGCATCTGACTCTTGATTTCAGCTCAGATCATGATCTTGGGGTCCTGTGTCAGGCTCTGCACTGGGCT
Organism: Spilogale gracilis; assembly: GCA_004023965.1. NCBI lineage: Eukaryota > Metazoa > Chordata > Mammalia > Carnivora > Mephitidae > Spilogale > Spilogale gracilis. Next base: position 64,829 of record PITA01006910.1, on the reverse strand, counting down.
TGGGGTCTACTTAAAATTCTCTCCCTCTCCTTCTCTGCCCCTTCTCCCTGGTTTGTGGGCACATACATACGCACATGCTCGCTCTCTCTCGCTCTCTCTCTCTCAAATAATAATAACAATAATAATATTCCATGAATAGATCATAGATATGATCTTATTGAAAATAATAAATTGATAAAAACATAATTAGCCTTATATCATGGTATCACTTTGCTTGTTGGATTTGCCTTCCCTTCCTCCTCTCCCTCCCAACTCCCCACTATTGAGAGAATCAGTTTGGCACTCTAAGGTGAAAACTGGGGCTAATATAAGTACCTCATTGTTCAGCCCAGGTATCTTATTAGGTTTTAGTTCCTATCAGGCAGGAAATAGTTTTAAAAGCCAGTCTTACCATAGAAGAGATTTCTAAATTTTAAAAATGGATAACTTCATATAGAAAGACAAAACTAGAAATTCTAAACCGTCAGTGAGAGTTAGAACACAGCATATGGAATAAGGGATGTTCCTTGCCATGAGGAAATTAACTGCTGAGACTTTCCTGAGTTGGGTTAGAAGAACACAGAGAACATGAGGAGTGAAATATACATGGGCTATCTCCTCTTATAGGGAGAAAACAGTAAGAAAGGAAAGAGGCATTTGGGAGAAATTCTAGAGAAAGAAAATGACACTTTTCCTATTTGGAATTCTGGAATGATGCCTTTTCACACTTTGTGTATGGACATGAACCTTCTCTTGTTGTGGAAAATGTCCCCCCTCACTTCAAATCACAGTTAACTACCTCTGTTAATATCTGTCATAGCACCTTCTGACAGTTTCCTCCTAAGTCAGGGAGAACAACGGTAGGTAAGAACCTCACTGGTTTGTTGTGTGGAATTAATGAGTGAAAATCAGCTCCAAAGATCAGCTAACCCCCTTCCTCAATGCTTGCACTCATCACACTATATTGTGTTCACTCATCTGAGCCTTGTAAGGGGAGAGACAATATCTTGATCCTCTTTGCGCTCATGCCTGGCCAGAGGTCCGTCAAAAATTATGCACCAAAGGCTGAACTGAATAAGCCTGCCTTCCTCAGAGTTGTTGAATGAATGACCTGCTTAATGATCTTTATCCTCTACAGACAAGGACTTGGAGAACAGGTTTCCAGCCCTGCCTTCAGTTTGGTTCCCCAGAAGAAGACACCTGATTAGGATTTAAGCACAGATAATCAAAGAGAGAGGTGATCCCAGAAACTACTAATAGGAGAGTGGAGAAGCAAACATGGAGACAAAGGATTGCAATGTGAGGTATATTAAAGAGCAGGAGGGCCACTGGGGCTCAGTTCCTGGCGGGAACCACTGTTTATCAAGGGTAGTATTTACCAATATCGGCCATCATTGCTTGACACTGTTCATTTCCACAAATATCTGTCTCCACTGAGGTTACGCAGTGCACACACGCTGAGAAGATGTGGGCTGAGAATCAACATCTATCGTAGGCACATAGTGTTGCAGAAATATTTACTGAGCACATGGCTAAATCAACAAATGGCTCTGAGCGCGGACTAGGTAGCAGAGCGACTTCCTTAGCTTTTGGTTCCTCAACTACAAAATGATGACTCAGTTGATAAATACGATCTCTAGAATCCTTCCACCTATAAATTTTGATATGTCCACTGAGTAAGTGTTTGTTTTAGATCACACAAAGATCCAGTAGCTGTGTTCATCTACTTTTTCAGTAGCCTGTGCTGACTTTCTCTTCTCCTGTGAACACTCAACAGAATTCTTTCAGTTCTGAAAAAGAAAGGCAATGCTTATTCTTTTTTTTCCGCTTGAAATTCCTCTTCTATATTTCTTTAGAAACATGTACAGACATAAGCTCTACATCGTTATTTTTCTTTATATCTTGAAAGATCTAGTCAAAGTATATTCATTTATCCCTGAAAAATATTAACTGTTTTTCTGAGGATGGAGGTTTTGAGATAGAAACAGTCCCCAAATAGCTTGAATAAACCTCTTTAAGATGTAAATTTGAAAAAAATCCAACCCCTTTTATTCCTACCGAACAACAACCTGGCAATCTCTCCATTAAAGCGTAAATGAACTGTTCTAGATCAACCACTGCTACCACTCATTAATATAATGAAATACCATTCATGTACATTTAACTAAAGTAGAAATCACCGTTTTTTTCTAGGGGCTGGATTACAGTTTAAATCTGTACTACCTCTCTGTGAAAACAGTTTCAGTAACAGTACAAAGAAAGGAAGGCTGCTGCAGAAGAAATGAGTAGAATAATTTCTGACATTTCAGAAGCCCTCTGTTCCAGCTGAATAATACAGAATTGCTTTGGAAACAAACAAATTCCTAACAGCCTATACTTCATTAGCCTAGTTTTAGTAACTGCATTTAATGAAGTTGTATTTCACATAGCTTTTTTTCAATTCAAAGTGTTCACTCAGATATAACTTGTCTCTAATTAAAACATGCATAATTGTTAAAGTGTTAATTTATGAAAGCCACAATCCAAAAATTTCCCAAGGAATCCAAAAGACTCTCAACATAATCCTGGTTACATTTTGTCTGTTGTTCAAAATTTTTAGAAAGAGGGACAGAGAAAGTAAATTCTGTGGACCAGGCTTCTTCCCTCAGACATACTTTTATACATTATTCATTTTAATTTTCATAATGTATAATTTTTAAGGAAATGTAATCTTTTCTCTTGAGAGTATTAATTAAAGATATTTTTCAAAATATTACAGAGTTGTACCAAGCACAGGAAACATGATCTAATACAAATGACAATTAAAAAAAAAATCTAAATTCTATTCTTCAGTTTAATTATTAATTTGTTGTGACAAATTAATCTCTCCAAAGTTGTTTGTTTCCTAATTTATCACCTGGACAAAGAGCTCCAACTTCAAAGGGTGGCATGATAATGTAATGTTATAATTTAACTTGAAAGAATTTTGTAAATTTTCAACATATATATATAATTAATATTATCATCTAGTATTCAAATTATATTTAGACTGTTTTATACAAGAATAACCAAGGTTATTATTTAAGCACACAGAAAATACTTGTTTCAGTGACATAATATAAAAAGAATACAATAAAAGAAAGTTGAAATATCAAATAAAATTTTCCAGAAACAAAACAAAAGGTATTTATCTTGGCTAAGTATAAGTCATGAAATTTAGGTAGTTTGAAATAAGAAATTGAGGACAAAGGAAGATCGATCCACTAAAGAACTTCCCTAAATGAAGATATTTCAATCACAAGAGGCTGGTGTCACTATAGTGGAGAGCCAAAATCCGGCAGAGAAGCCAAGCCAATGATAAAGTCATCCACATTTTAAACTATGCTTCCAGATGTGTTACTGAACAAAGGAACACATCAACAGACTCCTCTTTTGATCATATTTGGCTTCTTTCCTAATGCATAAGAAAATCAGTATGAAAAATATTTTACACATAAAGAATCAAGAAATTTCAAAGTCAATATCCAGGTGAGAAGTGGGAAGAGAGGGTATTAGCAACCAATTAACCTTTACAGACACAATTTCCTCTCTACAAAATTAGAAGGCTGTGTTTTTTCCTCCAATCTGCTGTATATTTTGGACACTTTCATGGATCATTTGGTAAAAATATAGCCGTTCTAGAAAAACCCAAGAACAAGTAAACTAAAAGCAGGGCAAGTGAAATTGTCATTTATATTTTACATGGTAAAGGCAAATTTTTCAAATAGTATACAACAGATAACAGAAACCTAAAGATGACTAATCAAAGCTCATAAGTATTAATATACATAATGTCCTTTCTGGTCCCCATCAAGTAAACAATACAAAAATTACAGTCATGTAACTGATGTAGTATTGTTTACGAACTGTTTAGGATTCCTCAGAAAAAGAAATCATACCTCAATAAATATAAAAAGTTGTGGAAACTTCGGGCTAAGAATTTTTAGGTATGAGCTTTAGAAAATGTTAGTACTTGAGCACTGTGAGATAAAATAGAGATCAGAGGACACCCAATTAAATGTGAATTTTGGAGTGTGATTTTTTTTTTATAAAAAGTATGTTTCAAACCTATACGAAAGATATATTTGTTGTTTATCTGAAATTCAAATGTGACCGGGCACACTCTGTATATTATGTACTAAAACTAGTAACCTAACTTGCAAGATCCTATTATATCACTTAAATATAGTTTATATTATTTTTATTTTATTATATTTCCAACAATTTTTAAATTAAATACTGTTGCAGGAATGTTTTGGAAGGGACGGAGATGCTGTACCATTGAACACTAGAAATCAAATCTCAAACGGTGATCTCAAATAAGTGACATCAAAATTACAAACTGCTCCGGCCTTCAGAAAACTTAAGTACCTAGAAAATCCAAGGAGTATTTGTTTTGCAAAGCTGGAATAAATCTTTCGTTCAGTGCACTGTGTGCTTTGGTGCTATTTCCAATTCTGCATATAGAATTATCTGGCATCATTTAATTTAATTCTCATTTTGAAATACACTAAGGCAACATCAAAGTGACTGCATTGATAATTTAGCAGCAGTTTGCTATTTATTAATCCTTTGAGAAAAGTCAGAAAAGAGAAAGATGGCTGTCATACCTATCAACCCACAGATGACCTAGGTTGATGGCCATGACCAGACCAGCCAGATGGTTACATACTTAAACTCAGACCTATGGTAATCCTGCTAACCTCACACACCGGGTCAAATGGTACAACCTTCCCAGACAGAGGTCATTCCTACTCTCAATGGTACATAAAATGCTAACAACTTGGTAAAAACCCCAAACAAAGAATTTCAAGAGACACTTAAGTAATGTTGTGGCCATCAGCTATTTTGTTGAGATGATTATTAAGTCTAGCTTCCTTGGGAACTCATTAAAAGGACACAGGACTATCTGCAATAAAAATTCTAGACAGTTATAATTTCTAAACTAAAGGCAAACTAGTCATATAGAAACAAAACAAAGTTGCTGAAAATGCAGGGTGATAAATTATATATAATTAAAATATATATATGGATTTGTTTTTAAGATTGTATTTCCCTAAAAGTTAGTTTAATCAAGGTAGACTTAATTTCTAATTTCCGTAAGTATAAGGTAATAGCTCAATCACACAATTAAAAGTTACTCATTTTACTATTTTTCCTTTTACTGTTTTTCCTCATTTAAAAGACTCTTGGATCTATAGTAGCATCTAAAAATGACAAAGTAAGTAAAACAATACAAGAGATCACCAGATCTCTACATGCATAATATAAATTTATTTGTGATAAAATATTACTCCGACAAATTCAAATGCCTTAAAACTTTTAACCACAGTCTCATGGATGTTTGTATGACCACTTACTGATATTTAATTGACCAGTCATTGATTTATAACTGGGTTTTGCATAAGGACATCAAAAAAGTTGTATTTGAAATGCTCTGAGGGAGATTCTTCCAAATTTCTCCTTCCATCCACCAGCCCCCTTTAACAATTATTGTTCTAAGGCTTATGATTCCATTCATTTTTTTTCATAAATTTTATTTTTAAGTTATCTCTACACCCAAAGCAGGGCTTTGAGATCAAGAGTCACGCACTCCATCGACTAAGTCAGCCAGGTGCCCCTATGTGATTCCATTCTTACAGGAAGTCAAAACCATGAAACACCTATTAAATCGGTCCGTTAAAATAAGTATTTCAGCAAAAATATTTTTTTTAAAACTTAGAAGGAGAAAAAGTTAACCACTACAGAATCTATCCTGCAATGAAGCATTAAAGTTAGCCATGAACTATTTGACAGACTGGAAGAAAGGAAACTGTGATCAGTAGCATCAGTCTAGTCTGATGAAAAGGATAAATAAGAGTTTTCCCTTGAACCATAAGCTTCTTCTTATAACCAAAGCCTGAAGGTCACTGCAAAATACAATGGCCATATGTCTTTAAAGGTTTTTATCAACAAACACACACACAAAAATCTTTAGTCAAGTAGGGTAATTCGGGGAGAGAAACGAAACATGAGAGACTTTGGACTCAGAAACCAACTGAGGGACTTGGAGGGAGGGGGCGGGGGGATGGGAGAGCCTGGTGGTGGGTACTGAGGGCACGTATTACATGGAGCACTAGGTGTGGGGCATAAACAATGAATCTTGGAACACTGAAAAAATAAAATAAATTTAAAGTCAAATAAAAAATCTTTAGTCAGTCTCCCCACCGCTTCTGTCTCCAAACATTTCTACACATAATAAGCATTATATGCTTGTATACACAGACTATAGACACCGATCTAATACCCTTCTCTTTTGAGATTTTTTAAATACTTGCCAGCACAAAACTTTAAGTGAAGTATTTTAAGAAATGTATGAGTTTTATACATGTACAGAGGAAAAAGAGAACCTAAGATGACCAGCCCTCATTTTTCTTCCCAAAAAGAACACTAGTGGGCATGGAACATATACGCATGCTCACAGAAACACTTAAAAAGACCAGCACTGAGCTTAAAATGAGATATAAAATAGGTTTCAAAAAATGAATGCCAGTTGATCTTTATAGAACCAGATTTATAAAACTAGGTATAAACAATAATAATGATCGTGCCATGTCCATTCATCGATAATTTAGTCTGGAAAAGTATACAATCTCATGCAAACTCTCAATTATCAAGGGGATGTATATTACTAATAATTTACAAATGAGGAAACTGAGGTTGAGGACGGTAAGCCAATTTTTCAAAGTTTCTCAGCGAGGAGCAAAATAGAATTTGACTCTAGATCTATTTAAGATAACAGCTCATGTAATTTACTCTAGAGCAAGTAAATGCCCTCTTTTCATTTACTAATACCACACTAGTATATTCTGTATTCGTAAATATCATGCAATACTGATAAATAATGGAAGCATCCTCAGTATGGGAATACTAAGTCTTAATACTCAATTTCTAAATAGCAGTATCCCCCTCCTGGTCAGCTTCTAAAATAGTAATTTTTTTTAGGGGGGGGTGCATTAGTGAAAGAAAATCAGCTCCTCAAAGCATAAATTTTCTCTAAATTGGTGCCTGGCTTCTTCAAATCTCCCTGTTGTTTTTTTTTTTTTAACCAGGAAGCCCAAGTGTAAAGCAGATGACCTAAAAAGAATGAAAATCGGGGCCCCTGGGTGGCTCAACTGGTTAAGCCACTGCCTTCAGCTCAGATCATGATCCTGGAGTCCCAGGATGGAGTCCCACATCAGGCTCCCAGCTCCTCAGGGAGTCTGCTTCTCCCTCTGACCCTCTCCCCTCTCATGCTCTCTTTCACTCACTCTCTCTCTCTCAAATAAATAAAATCTTAAAAAAAAAAAAAAATGAATGAAAATCAAATAGTAAAAGGGTATAGGGACGCCTGGGTGGCTCAGTTGGTTAAGCGACTGCCTTCAGCTCAGGTCATGATCCTGGAGACCTGGGATCGAGTCCCACATCAGGCTCTCTGCTCAGCAGGAAGCCTGCTTCTCCCTCTCTCACCCCCCTGCTTGTGTTCCCCCTCTGGCTGTGTTTCTCTCTGTCAAATAAATACAATCTTAAAAAAAAAAAAAGGTATAAAAGATAAGGATTCATCACCTGAAAAAAAAAAAAGGTGTAAAAAATGACTGTCTTCCTTACCATGTATTTCACTAAAGGGCAACAAAATAGCTCAAAATTGAGAGAGACACTGTCAAAAACATCAGCAAAATACTATTATCTTTGGATAGCAATATATTGAGCATGTCATGTTTGCTTAGATGATGCCAATATTCACCTGTTAATAATATTTTATTTACCATCTCATCTCATTCTTCAAACATTCAATTTCAAAAAAATTGGAATGTGAATAAAACAGGTGCAGCTGCTTTAAAAAAAAAAGCAGGTTTAGAACAACAAATGAATTCTTATACCTTTAAAGACTTGGCATCCTTTTGTAAAATTTAGAAGAATAAATATACACCAAAGTATAATTGCAAAATATCTAACGGCATGATTTTAAAAAAATAAAAAATAAAAAATGTACACAAAATATGTTGGCACGCTAGGCAGTCAACTTTATATCCACACTTCTGCTCTAACTCAATAAACCTTCTTTTTAAATTTAGAGACAAGCAGCACATACAATGCCTATTTAATTACCTGTTTTGTTGACTTCTCTTTACTTTGGCTTTCTATGTACTTTGGGTATCAGGTATCCTAGCAGGAAACCCTTTGTAACCAAACTGCCTTGTGCAAATAAACCTGCAGGGAAGCTTGCAAGCCCTTAAACTCCTTCTCTGTATCAGTTTCTTCCAAGCTGGGAAATCAATCTCAAGCACCTCAGAAATCAGTTCTGATTTCTCTATGTAACCAACTTGCACTCTGTAATCCTACATAATGTATTGCTACCTGACTCAAAAGACTTATATGTCTCTCTACAAACATTAACTGCACCTCTTAAAAAGTATATAAATAAGTGAGAAAACTATAATTGTAGTATGATAGTAAATGAACTCCCACTTTTCTCTCAAAAAGGAGATGTGCACCTACAAAATCTCAAGTAACAGATTCATATACAAAATCTCAATCACCAAACTATTAACCACAATTAGTCACTTACATTTTCTTTCCTTTCTTTATTTTGAAGTGAAATAGAGGGTGAACTGAAATGGAAAGTCAAGTCGATTTCTCTCTTTCACAAAAATGTGCTTAGACTTTTTTTGCTCAAAGATTTTTGTAAACATTCTATAATCTACTATGCAAGTTGCTTATAATTTATAGTTTCCATATCACCAAGTTGACTAGCATTAACATGATTACTCAGACTTCCTCTCAAACCATGCAACAGATGGTTGATGCCCTTAGAAATGAAAGTAGTTTGATGAATTTAATTTGCTCAACAGTAACCTTGAATCTTACATCTCCTGAAGAAGTTTAAAGCTGTTGAAAGACATGGCTTTCTTGGCACTCTCAGGCAGAGCTATGAATTATAGTACAATTGCCCATCTTCATTCTAAATTCACAAAGCTTTCAACATAGCCAAGCAGTGCTTTTGTAGATAGACCTTGGCTTTTCTTGTCATTGCTGTTTTTTTCCTGAGATTCACAAAGCATGAATCAAGACAATTTATATTCTTCAGTGAAATACCCTTGACATTTGAGAGTACTAAGAAAAGAAATAGCAGCAAGTAGGTCATACAAAGCCCCCATGCCAGAGAATCCAAGTTCTAAAGTTCGACAACATTCTCTTGGTGTTTATCTCACCGCACTCAGATAAAAAAAATAGACAGTTTGATGAAAATGGCACAGAATGTGAATATTCATTTTTGGATTAAAATTATTCAGTTTCCCACCATTCTGACTTGCAACCAAACTAATAACTAGTTATGAAACAGAATACAGTCTTAAAAGTCTGCAAGATAGGGTGTCTGGGTGGTACAGTCAGTGGGGTCTCAACGTCGTGAGAAAAGCTCTGCATGGACCCCCCGGTTGGGCTCTATGCCAGGTGCCAGTTGGCTTGGAATTCTCTCTCCCTCCTTCTCCCTGCCCCTCCTACCGATGCACACAAAGGAGCTTATTCTCACCACTCCTGTTTAACGTAGTGTGAGAATTCCTAATGAGAGCAATCAGGCAAGAAAAAGAAATAAAAGGAATCAGAAGTAGAAAGGAAAAAGTAAAAAAAAAGGTAAATATTGTCTTTATTTGCAGACAATATGATTTTATATGTAGAAAATTCTATCAACTCAACCAAAACACTGCTAGATCCATTCAATGAATTCAATAAAGTTGCAGGATACAAAATTATCATATGGAAATGAGTAGCATTTCTATACACTAACAAAAAAATTCTGAAATACAAACACAGATATTGATCCATTTACAATAGCTTTCAGACAATAAAACATTTAGGGATAAAGTGAACCAAGAAGGTGAAAGATGTCCATGCTGAAAACTACAAAATATTGATCAGAGAAAATCAAAGATGCAAGTAACAAATGTATTCTGTGTTCATGGACTGGGAAATTAATATTCTTAAGATATCATTACTACTGAAAGCCATCTATGATTTCAATGTAATCCCTATTAAGACTCCAATTGCATTTTTTTAAAGATCTCTAAAATTTATTTATTTTACAGAGAAAGAGAGAAAAAGAGAGAATGGAAGGAGAGGGCAGAGAGGAGAGTCTTAAGCCGACTCGCCCTGAGCAGAGAACCTGATGTGGGGCTCGATCTCATGACCCTGAGACCAAAACCTGAGCTGAAACCAAGAGTCAGATGCCTAACCAAATGTGCTGCCCAGGTGCCCCCAATTTTATTTTTACAGAAGTTGGAAAAAAAAAACTCCTAAAAGTTATAGGGGATCATGAAAGGCCCCAGACAGCCAAAGAAATTCTGAGAAAGAAGAACAAAGCACAATGCATCACAACTCCTGATTTCAAACCACACTATCAATCTACAGTCATCAAAACAGTATGGTACTGGCATAAAAACAAAGAGACTAAGAGAACAGAATTAAAAATTCAGAAATAAACCCAAGCATATATTGTCAACTTGTTGCATAGAACAAAACCAAAAGAAATAGAAAAAAAATTAAACTCCCATGACAAGTACTTGAGATAGGCACAGTGACCTTCTTCCAGGAACTCAACTTCCTCAATGTTAAAACTTTGGTAAAGGCAATTAGCCTGACCTCCAGGATCATCTAAGTCTCTTTCACATATGAAAACCCTTTGGGAAATTCCCTTTATCTGTACTGCCTGCCCCCAACAGAATACCTTAGCAAGCATCCTCCAAATACATGGCCCACTGACAAAAACATCTGAAGGGTCTCATGACTAAGAGCTTACTAGACAGTAGCAAATGAACGTTCCCTAACAACAGCTAGCCCCTCGAGGTCCTAGAAACCTTGCTGCCGAATTCCTTAGACACGTATGCTTTCCCTAACCTGCTACTAACTTGAAAGTATATAGACAGCCACTCCTCACAAAACCAGTGCAGCTTTCTGCCCCTGGATCCTGTTGGATGCTTAAATAAAACCACCTTTTTGCACCCAAAGATATCTCAAGAATTCTTTCACTTCCAAATCCCAACATTTCAAATCCAAGTAATATTTGACCAGGAAGCCAAGATACTCAAGGAAGAAAAGACAGTCTCGGGGCTCCTATCTTACATCACTCAGATGTAAGATAAAAACGTAGCTCAAAATGCATTAAAAACTGAGATGTAAGACCTGAAACCATGAAAACTTGGAAGAAAACATAGGGACAAACTTCCTTAACATGGATCTTGGTAATAATTTTTCAGATAGGACACCTTAAAGCACAAGCAACAAAACCAAAATTAAATAAGTGGGATTGAAGCAAACTAGAAAGTTCTTGCACAGCAAAAAAAAAAAAAAAAAAAAAAAAAAAAAAAAAAAAAAAAAAAAAAAAAAAAAAAAAAAAAAAAAAAAAAAAAAAAGAAAAGAAAAGAAAAGAAAGAAAAAGAAAAGAAAAACAAAACACTATCAAAAAGTGAAAAGCCAATCTTAGCAATGAAAACAAAAATATCTTCAAACCACATATCAGATAAGGGGTTAATATCCAAAATACATAAAGAATCCATATAACTCAATAGCAAAACAACAACATGTAATGTACATGATGACAATAACACTAGCATGTGATACAGAGGGAAAACTGTTAAGAGTAAACCCTAGGAGTTCTCATCACAAGGAGAATTTTTTTCCCCTTATATTTCTTTTATTGTAATTATATGAGAAGATAGAGATCACCTAAACCTATTATAGTAATCATTTTCACAATATATGTAAATCACCATACCTGATGTGTTAACCTTACATGTCAATTATTTCTCAATGAAACTGAGAAAAATGAGAATTTCAAAGAAAACCCTAAAAACTAGAGAAATTTCTGGGAAGCCTTAAGATTAACATCTATGCTATTAAAATAACAGAAACATTGATATTCTCTGTCAGGTAGTTTCATTTCCCTTTAAACCAAAGAAATAGGCTGCAGTCATCTTCAATATATCATTTGGTCATTTTTACTCACCACAAGGATTATGAGAAAAGAATTCAGCCATTGAAGCATCAAACATACATTTTAGATTTATTACAACTTGGATTCTGTAATCTGTCCTCTCCCGAGTATAACTAACGCTCTTTATTTCAAAACCCAAAACCCTCAGAACATAAAACATAAAAATGCTTAAGATTTTCAAATAAAAGTGTGAAAGTATAAAATGTATTAGATTTTGCCGATTGTGAGATGGAAGGTAATGGGATTCCAACACTGATACAAACACGAGGAGAGCAGAAATGCTTTCAGGACACTAACAGGCTAAAATAGTTATGCCTTAATATACGTGTGTGTGTGTGTGTGTGTGTGTGTGTGTGTTTCTGCTCAGAGCAAGAATAAATTTATCAAAATCAGTATTTTGATTCTGTACTGCTGTTATTTCTTTAACATTCCACAGTTATTTGTTCTGGAAATCTTTAAAAATAGGTTTCCAAAGTAAAAAACAAAACAAACAAACAAAAAAACCAGCACATTTGTAAGAAAAATCAATCTCAACAAAGTGTATTGATTATGTACATGTATTTGTGTTTGATGATGGCAAATTTTTGGACACTGTGCAGATTCCACATGTAAGCAAGCAGGAGGAGTATAGAAAGGTTAAAAAAAAAGACTAAATTTGGTTGTTAATAAAATTTCAGTCATATTTGTTTAGCCAACACCGAATGCCATCAATTTCTCAAATAAGGTGATACCTTTTATATTTCCTTTACTTAAACCTGACTCTACTTCTCAAAGACCTCTATAAAGGTCTTCCCTTCATTATTTCAATTGAGTTTCAAAATAACTCGATGCTATTGGTACCACTATGATTCCCATTTTATTGGTGAAGAACCTGGCTAAAAATCGCCCTATAAGAAATAAAGTCTTTCTGGCACCCAGGTTGGCAATCCTTTTAATTAGAGCATGTTCCTTTTAACTATAATATTTTCTGACTTGCTCAACGGCTCAAATATAATTTTAGACTTAATATTAAATTAGATAACAAAATATTTTCTTGAAAGAACTGGAATCAGAAGCACACTCTGAGTCAATATTTCTCATATGCAAAAAGCACCACCTTTAGGGTGGTTGTTTAAATATCAGACTATTTTGTGCTTTCTAGATCTCTGCATTGGTTTACATTATATTTTATCTTCACATTTCCTAATAATTTGTTTAAAAGTAGAAATTACAATATCCACCTGGTATCTAGGCAATAATCAGATATATATTTGCAGGAACACTGGTGTCAAACATCCCCTGCTTTGGCTTCAAAAATATAATTAATTCTGATACCAGCTAATGTTTTCTATTTTTTATCTAATAAATGATGGCTATAGAACATAAAAGGAAATAAATCCCAGTAGGAAAAGGAAATGACAAGCATCATATTGCTACAAGAAAAGCCATGATTTAATTGTTTTTACCATAAGTCTCACAGTCTTCTTCAACAATGATACCAGTCCTGGAGATATGCAAAGTACAGAACATACTTCAGGAGGCAGTTCAGAAATTGATGGCATTCACCTTAGTGGAAGCCCCAGACTACCTCGGGATTTTCTCTTTTTAATTTCCCCTTCTTATCTTTCATCAAATCGTTAGTTTATTCAGAGATTCAGGAATCCATAGAGAGCCATTTTGCGGGAAGGGGAAGGAAGAAAAGAAAACTAATGGAAGACATGAGATTCTAAAATAAAAATAAGAAGTGAGACCGTGGCCCTTCACAGTCTCAGAGAAATTACAGACTTATTCTTTAAAACAAGGGGTAGAGAGAGAGGGTCAGGAAAATAATGAAAGAAAATAAAGGATAAAGGACGTCTAACAATGAGATTATTTAAAACCGGCAAAGGAGCTGCCAAAAATGACAGAAAAGGGGGAGATGCAGAACAGATTATTTAGAGAAGAAAGCTACATGAAAACAAGGAAAGCACAGATGCCTATGAAAAGACCATCATTCCAGACAGTCTTCAGGAAATCATGCCAAATGAAATGAAAAAAATAAGGATCCTTAAAAAAGATCCTTTAAAAAAAAAAAAAAAGAGCAGATACCAGTAATGGAAAACAGAAAAGGTGGTCCAATTTACGTTGTCATATCCCTGATGAAAAGACCATTAAAAAAAATTGACAGAAATATTCAAAAAGATGCTGAAAGTACACATCTCCAAAAAAAGATTAAAACTTGAATACAAAGACACCAAACAATCAACAAGAAGACGTATCATTCCCAGTTAAACCTCAACATTGAAAAATGTATTAGGAACAACTCAATTCAGGATGGGGACCAGGGATTAGAATCAGACTGGCTTAAGGCTTCTTTAGAGCCACTACCAGTGACAGAAGACAATGAAACAATGCCCCAAATTTGGAGGTTTTTTGGGTTTTTTTAAATATATTTAGCTTAAGTTTCTTTCAAGTCTAAAATAAAGTCCCAGAAATTCTCAATAAGGCAAGAACTCAGGGAATGGAGCATCCTATGGTTCTGTTTGGTCAAACTACTTGACAACAAAATCCATTCAATCAAATTATGAATTAAAAAAACATTTATAGGGGTGCCCAGGTGGCTCAGTTGGCTAAGCAACTGCCTTCGGCTCAGGTCATGATCCCGGACACCTGGGATCGAGCCCCGCATCGGGCTCCCTGCTCTGTGGGAAGCCTGCTTCTCCCTCTCTCGCTCCCCCTGCTTGTGTTCCCTCTTGGGCTGTGTTTCTCTCTGTCAAATAAATAAAATATTAAAAACAATTATAAAATAAGGTCAGTATGGAAGAGCTATGGTAGAAGTTTCTGATGATGATAAGATCTGATGATGGCATTTAAGCCATCAAAATATACAACTAGGATTAAATACTGTGGGAATTTAATGGTTTTTGAGCCTAAATCATAAGGTATATAAGTAATAATTTTCTAAGATTGGGGAATGAATGAGAAAGGGGAGAGAAACACGAACATGTTGATTTATTCTCAGTAGAATGCACTCTCCTATTACAAGTTTGTAAGTTCTGCTCAAGTCCTATAACTATGTGTTTTTATTTTTTTCCTGGTGTGTATCAGGAAACAATACATGAAAAAAAAAGGATAATAGATAAACTGAACATTCTGATGCTCACTAACTATAAACAAGGAATATACTTGGTTGTGGCAATTAAGAAAGATTTTAATTTTCCTTTCTTATATCATTTGAATTTTTGAAGTAACAATCCTGAAATATTCTTACACCATCATTTAAGGTATTATCATTTCAAAAGGAAAATGACAGAACAAACTTGACTACTCTTGCTATTGCTGTTTGGGTGTTAAACTCAACTAGATTTTTTTAGACCATCCAATTTCTTACTATACTTTTCTAGATTCAAATCTATTTACCACTCAATCCCTTCTAAGCTTTAGCATTGTATTCAGACTCATCATTTTTATTCTTAAAATTAAGTCCTCCAGTTCGTGGTTGTCAACCTTTCTTCAGTCTTAACACACAGGCCAAATAGATTACATTCCATGGGCTACGTCGCTCATTAGAGAAGAATTCTCAGTGTCTTGGCTTCACCCCCATAAGGAAGTCACTGAGAATTCTGTGGGGAAGACAGAGAAGACTTAGGGGGACAAAAAAAAAAGCTTCCAGGTGATTCTTCTAAGATCCCCAGGAAAACTGTCTACACAGCAGTGAAACACTATAACAAAGTAAAGCAGTTTTTGCAATGTAGCAATTTCATAATCCAGGGACTCTAATATAATTAACATATAATATATCCCATAGCATCTAATACTACAATGCCATGATAACTAACTTTCTATAGCATTCAGCAATTACAAGCTCTATTTCTCAGACCAGTAGGTCTTCTGATGGAGCAGAAAAAGGTATTTGCAACTGTTAATTGAAACCTGAATTCACATGTTAAACTTCACATTTTTTCTGTGCCATTAATTTTCACTAATATTAATATTTGGTCTTTTTTTAACTTCTGTTATTTAGTGCTGCCTTGATTTTTTTTAATATTTTATTTATTTATTTATTTGACAGAGCGAAACACAGCGAGAGAGGGAACACAAGCAGGGGGAGTGAGAGAGGGAGAAGCAGGCTTCCCTCCGAGCAGGGGGCCCAATGTGGGGCTCGATCTCGGGTCTCTGGGACCATGACCCGAACGGAAGGCAGTCGCCCAACCAACTGAGCCACCCAGGCGCCCCTGCTGCCTTGATTTTATTGTTGCTGCTCTCATATACGCGTATTTTTCATGGGCAGTTTGAGGAAAGCAACACACTGCTTTTAAAATTCAGGTTTGTGGCACCTACACTACTCTGTTCTGGTATTTGGTTGTCTTATTGGTTTAAAATTTTCGAACTTGTTAGTCCTACTTGATCCTGCAACGCTACATTTTCCACTATCTTATAAAACCGTCCATTGATAAAGCCGCATCATTCTATTTGAGAGTCTAAAAATCTTATTTAACTATGTATCTAAAATAGATTTGTGGATACCATAAGGCAGTAGACTCTTTGATTCATGACTGATCAACAATTTCAAAATTATTCTTCCGGATTGGTGCGGGGGTGGAAAAAGATGGGAGTAAAGGAGGTTAAGGGAAATAAATAATATATTTGAAATTGACAGAATTTATGCATGGATTATATGAGAGGCTATGGCAGACAAATTAAGGATCACTCTTTGATTTTGGCTAAATTAGCTGGGAAAAGGGGACATCATTTGAGATGGAAAAATTAACAGGTAATCAGGGTACTAGGGGAGAGAGTCATGGAAACAACAGTTCATCTGAGCATGTTAGTGACACGCAGGTGAGACAACCAAGTGGACACAGCAAGTGGTTGGTTAGATAAATGAGTCGAGAGTGCAGAAAAAAGACTTGGGTGGAATTATATTTAAATCTAATGAAATGGATGAGGTGTTCTGGGACAAAGCAGGGAGTAAACAAGAGCCTGAGAAGGAACAGACAGTGAGAAAACAGGAAAACTGGGTTCAGTGGGATTTCCTGAAAACTAAGAAAAGAAAGTGTTTGAAGAAAGGGGAACTAGTCAGTGGCCCATTAAAATGATAGAAACAGACCAAGTATGAAAATACATAGAGAATTTCCATTAGACTGGATGACAAGGACATGGGAACTATGAAGAATCATGGATGAAATCTGCAGTCCATACTGGAGCAGGCTGACGGGGGGGGGATACAGGGGAAAATGGAGAGATCACGAAGGTCTACATTTCTTCTGAGTTTTTCAGTATAAGATAGAAAACAAATATGGTGAAGCTAAAAAAGGCATATATATATATCTTCTAATCAGAGCAAGTCCGTATGTTGATGAGAAAGTAAAAGGGAAAAAATGTTGATTAATTATAGAGAGAGGATAGCATGACGGATAAATCCACTGACAGGCTGTTTTGAAAAGTAAGTAGATGACAAAACGCATAAGCTTTGAAGAAGTTGGCAGTTTTGCACAGATGGTGAGAGTTGGTCATTCCTGCAAATTCCCAAAGTATTGTTCTCATATGTATTCAAATCCAGTACTAAAGTCTAGGTACATAACTTATGAAACTTGTAGATGAATATGATCTTGGCTTTCTTTCCATTTTTTTAACCTCTCAGGTATAAATCAGAGAAATAGCAAAACTTTCTTCTGTCTAGAGACTTTTTTTTTTTTTTGATTAAGGTTTTTGGATGCAGGCACCTGGGTGGCTCAGTGGGTTAGAGCCTCTGCCTTAGGCTCAGATCCTGATCTCAGGGTCCTGGGATCAAGGCCCGCATCGGGCTCTCTGCTCAGCAGGGAGCCTGCTTCCTCCTCTCTCTCTGCCTGCCTCTCTGCCTACTTGTGATCTTTCTCTCTCTGTGTCAAATAAATAAATAAAATCTTAAAAAAAAAAAAAAAGGTTTTGGATGCAATATCCACTCTCAACATTACCCAAACTCCTGTTTGAGCACTTCTCCCACATTCTGGACACATAAAATTCCTCCAGCTAAACCAGGATGCTAAACCCTAAGTGCCCACCATGGTCAGCTATCCCAGCCAGCTCCCAGACTCAAAATGTATCCTACTACATGGACTGAACTCCATGACCTACATAAATTGCCTGTTCCTCAAAATTTGCTTCTTTATTTGAAGCCCTAAGTTTCACCATAGTGTTAAGATTTAGGAAGAAAGCTCTCTAGGTCAGTTCTTCAATTCATGAAACATTCTCTTTCCTATAGCAACAGGAGCAAAGTTAGTAACACAACCCTAACTCCACTAAATTGAAATTATTCCAGCATTTGATATAATTCTCAAGATAAAAATTATCTCTGGGAGTTTCTGGGGCCCCAGTCCACAAGAATCTACAGCAAATAAATAAATATATTAGTTCTATACCTGCTAAAGATCCATTCAGATACACTTTTTTTTTAATTACAGAAAGGACTGTACCAGAGCTGTTTCAGGCACCAAGTAAACCAGAATTTCATAGAAATATAAAGACAAACATCAATGATAAGTAAAGACTTAATTTGGTTACCCACAATACCTTCATGTCATTTCCAAATGCAGTCATTCTACATGAATATACTCTTATTACATAAATGAAATATAAGGTAAACAGAATTTAAGTCAATGGAATAAGTATTCATCCAGTGCCTACTACAGATGGGCAATGCGTATTTTCCTTCTTTGAAAGGTATACCCAGCTTGCACTTAATCATTAAAAAACAATATGCCAACCTTTTGGAAGAAATAGATCTAGAAGGCGATAGTGCCTCCTCTACTGAAATGCTCATTTTTGAAGACCTTCCAAAGTATTAAGCATATTTACATGAACCATTTCATTTAATTTCCAACAGATTTTTGGAGATAGAATGTACGTAGCAATAGGTCCTCCATGATGCACCTGAACTATACGATAATAAAGGTTACGAGTTGGGAAAGTATTAGGAATCTGTTCTCATGCATTCATCTGCTGGAGGTCAAGTGATTGCTTCCTAAAGGAGAAATACATGGATAAGACTTCAAAGGGGCACTGAGTTAGAAGAGGATATGGTAAGAAGTAAGTCTCCTCAAAGACTCCTAAAGAAAAGTGCTAACGCTCTCACTGAGAGAAGTATTCAATAAAGATGAATGAACTCTTTCCTTCAGGAACTTTGTGACACAGGGGATATGAGAACTAACTTCAGAGCCCTGGTGATGAGAAACACCAGTAGGGTTGGGATTTTTGTTTTGGGTTGTAGGAGTTCCTTATGTATTTTCAAGATTAACCCCTTATCAGATATGTGGTCACAAATGTTTTTTCCCATTCTGCAGGTTACCTTCCACTCTATTGATCATTCCCTTGGCTACAAAGCTTTTTCTTTTTTGTGTAGTCTCACTTCCTTATTTTTGTTGCCTGTGCTTTTGGTGCTGTATCCATGAAAGCATTGCCAAAAGCAATGTCATGAAGTTTTTCCTCAATGTTTCAGTCTAAAAGTCTTAAGGTTTCAGATCTTAAGTCTTTATCTATGACAAGTGTTGTCAAAGATGTGGAGAAATTGGAATCCTTGCAAGTTGTTGGTGGGAATGCAAAATGGTGTAGCCACCTACATAAGAGGCTACGAAGATAACTCAAAAAAATTCAAAGTAAAAGTACATATGACCCAGCAGTCCCACTTGTGAGTATATATACAAAATAATTAAAATCAAGATCTTAAAGATCCCACTCCCATTTTCATTGCACTCTTATTTACAACAGCTAAGATATGGAAACAACCCAACTGTTCATCTACAGAGGAATGGGGGGAAAAATGCAGTGTATATAGTGCTTACCCTATAATTCAGCCCTACAAAGCAGGGAATTCAGCAATACAACAACATGGATGGACCTTGAGGACATGAGTGAAACAAGCCAGACACAGAAAGACAAGTACTGTATGATTCCACTTACATGAAGGATCTAAAATAGTCAAATTAAAAAAAAATCAAAGACTGGAATGGTGGGTAATAGGGTTCAGGGGAGGGAGAAATGGCAAGTTATTAATCAACAGGCATAACACTCAGTTAAGCAAGATAAACAAGCACCAATTCTCTGCTGTACATTGTACCCGTAGTCAGCAATACTGTACTGTATTAAATGTTAAGAGAGTATCTATCGTGTTTTTGTTCGTCTCACAAAACTTTAAAAATTTAGTATTCGGTTTAATGGATGTTTGCATTTGTGCTTTTACTTTTTAAAATGGTACAAATATTATTTATCTAGGTTTTTAAAAACCCCTCCATGGTTGGAAATAGAGTCATTCGCCGTATTTTGCACAAGGCACACACTGCCTCAAGGGCTTTGGAGCGTGCAATGCACCGGATGACAGCACCTGAGCAGAACTGTATTCCTCCAGCAGAGCAGTGACGGCTGATAGAAAACAATAGCCATGGGGACTAGCAGATGCCCTCCGGACTAGATGAACAGCCACCTACGGGCCTCTGGTCAACCCGCGTGGGAACACATGGACAAATCAGAAGTTTCTGGAAAATAATTATCCCAGGGCTTACAGGGGCATAGACAATTACTGAGCAACTAACAGAAAAAATTATGCTGGTAGAGAATAGAAAACCAAGAGTTTTTACATAAAGGTGATCAAAAGGCTATTATTTTCTGAAAAGTATATTGCAAGTTAGCGGCAAAGACAAAATTTGAAGCAGATTTGTGTAATTCCAAGTCCAAGGTTCTATAACTTGGCTGTGGGCAAATATATTCGGACATAAAAAGTGCTGTTCAAATACAGTGTTCACTATATCTCCAGTAAAACTGACCATAATGATTAGAGCAATAATAGGTATCTCATAACTACAAGTAATTAATTTTTTTAATTTAAAAAATCACATAAAGGCTACAGTGTTATGTACTGCAAACTAGACTACAATTTTCTTAGCAGTGCATTAACCACAGTCCTTATGCCCAGGAAGTCTACATTTTAGTGCTTAAAGAAGGTAGAAAAGGGAAAATAATGTAGTGAGTACATATTTGAATAGGAATACATTCTGGGAATGAAAGGAGTATATAAAACAGACAACAAATCTGAGATTAAGGGATCAAAACCAAGAGGAATTTGGAGATGGAGGGGGAGACTTCTGGGCAGACATTATCAAAAGGTCTGAAGATGAAGTATAGAAATAATGTGGTAGAGAAACATTGAGTCACTCACTCTTTTTCAAGCTTAGAATTTCAGAACAATAATAGCTACTGGGGGATATTACAATAGAAAATTTAGGAAAAGTTAAGACAGGGGCAGACAATGGTATGCCACTGTTGCTAAATGGAGAGTAACCGAAACTTTATAAATAAGGAAATAAAATGGACAGAAGGTTATAGAGCAAATCTGTGCAGATGATGCATTATGTGTAAATAGCAGTGATTCATGTTTATATATTTTTGTTCATTTTTTATTTCTTTTGTGGCTGAAAAATTTATATAGTAAATAAGTGGTGTCAAAAATTTTAACAAAATGCACTCAAGTTATGGAGAGGTTAATGAAATCACTAAGTTGGAAAATTCTCTTGTGACAGCTACAAGTTGGCATCAGCTGTGACAGTAATCAATTCTAAATTCAATGTCAATGAGAACGGTTCTAGGTGCTCTAGATGGCAAGCAATTTTAGAACACTGGCACCAATTCCAGGAATCTCTCCCAAATTTAGCAATTTCTATCAGTTCAATGTTAGGATACTAAGGCAGCAGATTGGTCTTGAAAAATACAGAGACCCAAGATCTTCCTCCCCGTTTCTTAAGTCAGTGATACCTGCCTTGCAACTTCTCAGGAGGGGGTCAAAATAGGGAGGGAGACAAACCATAAGAGACTCTTCATCTCAGGAAACAAACTGAAGGTTGCTGCGGGTCAGGGGGGAGGAATAGGGTGGCTGGGTGATGGACATTTGGGAGGGTATGTGCTATGGTGAGTGCTGTGTATTGTTTAAGACACGATTCACAGTACCCCGGGTACAAATAATACATCAGACGTTAATTTAAAAAAAAAATTGCATTATTCCAAATATATTGTCCTATTTAGGGGGTTCTACTATACTATCATGTACTATCAGTCTGACCTTGGCTTTAACAGAAATAATAGAAAGTGAAGTTAGAGAAGATTATTATTAAATACTAAACTTATGAAAACTGAGGGCGCTTGAGTGGCTCAGTTGGCTAAGTGTCTGCCGTTAGCTCAGATCACAGTCCCAGGGTCCTGAGATGGAGCCCCATGTCAGGCTCCCTGCTCAGTGGGGAGCCTGCTTCTCCCTCTCCCTCTGCCCCTCTGTCCCTCTGCCCCTTCTCCCTCCTCCTGCTCTCACTCGATCTGTCTCAAATGACTAAATAAAAAATCTTAACAAAAGTTATGAAAAATTAAATCAGTGCTATTATGTAGGTAATTAGTGTATAAATATTTAGCTTCTATTTTTCAATAAAAGAAACAAAAGTAGGGCACCTGGGTGGCTCAGTTGGTTAAGCAACTGCCTTCGGCTCAGGTCATGATCCCGGAGACCCGGGATGGAGCACGGCATCAAGCTCCCTGCTTGGTGGGAAGCGGGCTTCTCCCTCTCACTCCCCCTGCTTGTGTTCCCTCTCTCACTGTGTTTCTCTCTGTCAAATAAATAAAAATCTTAAAAAAATATATTAAAAAAAAAAGAAACAAAAGATAAGGGCTGCCCACCTAGAATAACTAACCATTTAAAGCCCATGGTTATTATTTTCAACTCTGTTATACTATAATGCTATAATAAACAAAGAGTAAGGCATCACAAACATGTCTCTTTTCCATGAAACTGGCTTTCCAGCATTTGGGGAAGAAATCAGTCTTGCACTGTGGCTCCTTCTCATCTATCTTTGTAATGAAGATAAATCGACAAGACTCTTAAAAGAAAGCAGTAGTAAAAAAAAGTGAAGACATGCAGCAAAAACATATTAAAAAATGTTATTTTTTCCAACATGGCAAATCTACCAAAGAAAGAAACTAACAGACAACACACACACACACAACCAGAACAAAAACAAAACTAAAACTAAAACTAAATCCATCCAGAGCCTAGAGCCTAAAATCATTTTGGTAATCTACAAAGTTCATCCATTTAATTCATTTATTCACTAATATAGCATGCCGAACCTATACCAATTTATAACTCAGAACAATGTTGATCTTGATATAATGTAACCAAAATAAATATGGTATGTTTTTACAGCTCACATATTCACAATTGTTTGTGCCTCAATCAACAGAAGAGATACATCTCCATGAAATGAATAAGACCAATGAAATAATTAAATACCTAATGCCAATACCTATTAATTTAACTCCTGTAAACACAAAACTCTTAAAGCAACGTTTTGAAATGCAATTTGAGCAAAAAGATTTTTTTAAAGATATAAAAATAACGCTAAATTAGGAGAACCAAGTTAGCATGATTGACACTCAATAACATTCAGCTTCACCAGAAGAATTTTCACCTTCTAATTTAGTTTCTCTGTAGAGCTGAAGCTAAAAAAGACTCCTCAAATGTTTTATTTACCAGCCAATTTCTAGACGTCTGTACTCAGTCTGCAAAGTAACAAGCTGATGCTAATAAGCCATACATAAAGATCCTACTTGTTAAAATACAAATTAGGCACCCCTTATGTTTATACATGTGTAAGTACAATTAATATCGCAGGCTTAGTTGGAAACAAAATTGCTTAAGTTAACCAACCATTGCAATGTAATCAAATGAGATTTCAAATGCAACTGGAAAAGATCTGTTTAGTAGAAAGAACAGCAATTATTGCAAGCAGAACAATTAGTTTTCTAAGCTCTCTTTCCTGTTTTCCCACCTGCCCTTAATAATTTGTCCATCATAAGTGACACCGAATGTCACCTTTAATACCCATAAGTTGCGTGGAGACCTGAAAGACAGCTGGTAGATACAGCTTATTTACAAATATTAGTCTGAACTTGTAAATGCATGACCGCATAAATCTTAATCCATTTAGAGTGTATGCCCTTTGTTAGCTCAATTGTACATTCAACTGGGAACTGAGTGGCGCCAAGGGAGAGTGTGAATTACAACATGGGCCTTTTCTTGTTGCCAACATTTTCAGCATTTTAGTGCTTTGCCTTTTGTTCTTGCTGTTCCTGAGATTTCGCTACATTAAATAATAGGAAATGTTAACCAACATTTTGCCTAAGTAATATGAATGAATTTTGCCTACTTATACAAGAGGGAAGAATCAGACTATCGTATCTTTGGGAAATGTTAACATACCGTTTAGGGAAATGATTTTTGTCTTCTAAATCATCCTACTGATAAATTATTACCAGTGGCATTAAAGAACCAAGATTTAAATATCTTAAAAGATGATGGGATTATAGAATTCCAAAGAGGACTTTTTGGAATATGGAAGCATTTACCTTCAAATTACACATTTTCAAATGTTTGGCTAAAGTACTGATAAAATTTGCTGTTATTTTGGGTGGTCTCCTAAAAGAAGAGAAGATTTAATGCTGCCGATTCCTAGTTTCTAGCCACAAATTTAAGTGTGATTTGTTTTATGGCTTCGAAGGATTTGTCTACCTTTGCTACAAAACATGCTCTGAAGCATCATCTGGTTCATCAGATGGGAAAAAAAAAAAAAGAAAAAGGAAAAAGCGTGCCTTATTTTTGCAATATTTGAGTTTAGGCAATCTGCATCTACATTCTAGTCTTCAAACATAGAATAACCTATGATATTTCAAAGGGCTCTTGAAATAGGAAGGACTGTTGTGAAGAATGAAAATGGCTTGCACGGAATGAGATGGAAAATATCAATTTTAAGTGCAAACCGAGGCAGCTATGTGTTCAGTGCACCTTGTTTACAATCCTTCAAGAAACGTAGTCAGGAAATGAGTTGACAGAGCTCTAAAATGGACTAACTTGTTTTCCCTTTAACAATCTCTTTTGATGTCAATCAATATGTTCATAGGTCCTAAATAAATTGTGAGGTAATCTAGGGGGAAATTAAGAACAGAATTTGTCCATGATTCTCTTTCATGGTGGTCACTATTTGCTAAGAACTCCTAATACTTACTGAGAAAACCATTTACTTTCTATTTAACCGCGTAAGATTGAGTAATAGCTTCTGTGTCATGATGGGACTAATGTGTCCTCTTGCAGACTGATCCTAGCAGTGCTACTCAGTGGGGACAGGGCCGAGACAGCAGAGAACAGGCCTTACGTTTCAAGGGAAAC
Source organism: Spilogale gracilis (assembly GCA_004023965.1). Taxonomy (NCBI): domain Eukaryota; kingdom Metazoa; phylum Chordata; class Mammalia; order Carnivora; family Mephitidae; genus Spilogale; species Spilogale gracilis. The sequence continues at coordinate 39,633 of PITA01006910.1, read as the reverse complement.
TTTTTCACATTTGACACCTGACAACAAGTCAGAATGCATCTTAAAATTGCTGATGCATCATAATTTAATTGGCTTTTTTTTCTTCCTTAGCAATACATAAATGATAGGGTCTCTTGCAACTGACGATTGCTCAGATGCCATAAGATATGGTAGAATGTGGTTAACAGCTGAAACACATGGAGAGTTTTTGTGTCATGGACAAGGATTGCCCATTACTTCTGTAAGGAGAAATAAATCATTGCCAAAATACTAATTCAGTTTTAATGATTTGACAATATCAGGGGGTTTACAGTATATTTGGAAAAGAAACCCTTACGACCAAAAAGCTAGAACATAATAATTAAATGAAATAATACCAATAATACCATTGGCATTACTACATCCCTGCCTGCCACTTTATTCTTGACAACATGATTTCTCCTTTAGGAAACTGAAAAGAAACCTATAACTAATAAATGACTATGAGAAATATGATCAAATTCCAAAGAAAAATTTATGAACAGCAATGGAATTAACGTATTACAAAAACTGATTTGTGTGAACTTAATGATTTTTTGAGTTCTGAGAATTACTCAAAATTTAAATTAAAACAACACCAATTGTGCTATCCCAACACTAAGCAGAGCAGAAGGTCTAGATTTACTATGTCTTCACATTGTCTTTACTATGCCACCTCTGAGATGGGAGGTAAAGATCGATTTCCATTTAATATTAATTAATCAAAAGGATGTTTATTTGGATAAATTAGTTTGGTTACTTTTTTGTCTATTTGAGAAACAACAACAAAAAATTCAAGTTTGTGCTCCTTTCATCTAAAAGAAACTAACAATGCTGTAAATCCCTTCATTAGATGAGCTTACAATTTGCCCTCAATACTCAAACTTATGTTTTTAAGTTAATTACCATTTTTTCCCTCTGTATTATGGATGACACCAATTATGGACTAAGACAGTACCTATATGACACCAACAACTCAGGCAATATGACCAATTGAGTAAAATAACCAAACTGACAATAGTCAAATAGAGTCTCTAGCTGGTAGAGTAGGTTTTTGGTATAAGAACTATAAATTTTGGGGCACCGGAGTGGCTCGGACATTAAGCGTCCGCCTTCGGCTCAGGTCATGATCCCAGGGTCCTGGGATCAAGCCCCGCATCTGGCTCCCTGCTCAGCAGGAAGCCTGCTTCTCCCTCTCTCACTCCCCCTGCTTGTGTTCCCTCTCTAGCTGTGTTTCTCTCTGTCAAATAAATAAATGAAAAAAATATATATGTATAAATAAATTCGTGGAAGATAGTAATAATAAATAACATCAGAAGCATGAAGCATGGAAGACTAAACATTATCATATGAGTGAATAACATATCATGTAGTATATTTTCCTTTGATATACAACATATTCATGCTAATACAAAGTAGAAGTGCTAATTCCTATGCCTCAATTTTGTGTTCTGTGAAACACAGCTTTTTTACCTTCAATTTTGAGACTTCTGTTTTACAAAACATTCAAAACCAATGTAATGGTAATCAAGCAGTAACTCATACTCTAATTCTATTTTAAATATCTCCCAAATTAGTTACATGGAATTTTTCTATAATCAGAAACTAGAGAGATTTTCACTCTAAATGAAATAATTCAAATATGTAAGATAAATATTTTAACAATTAAGGGCAAACTTTTTCACTATGTCCCTGGCTGTAAGAAGACTGACTGACTTGGAAGTTGAAAGACTGGATACATTGATAGATGTTTGAATAAATAACATGGATGGATACACAGATATAGAGATAGAAGAAAGAAGATGGATGGATAGATGGATGGATGGATGGATGGATGGACGGACGGATACATAGGTGGAAGGAAAGAAAGATACATAGATGATAGAGAAGAGAAGATGGATGGATAGATGGATGGATGGATGGATGGATGGATAGGTGGAAGGAAAGAAAGATAGATGATAGAGAAGATGGATGGATAGCTGGAAGGAAGGAAGGAAGGAAGGAAGGAAGGAAGGAAGGAAGGAAGGAAGGAAGGAAAGAGAGACATAACTCATTACAAGGAGAATTTCTGTTATTTGTATAATTAGCTCAGTAACTCCTAGGACACAAGCTTATCAAAAATACATACGGAAAAGCTAGTGCCAGCTAGAACTTCTAAAAGTAGGCCATGGTAAAAGAAAGACTGTTTCTAGCTAAAGTGGAGCAAATTAAATTTTACAAAGTTTAGTACATTCATTCTTACTTTAATCACATTACCACCACCAAAGTGACGTTAACATGCATATTTCTTACAAACTCCAAGTTGTTAAATGCAACTTGTCTTTCAGCTGGTGTACTCATATAATATCTACAGTAGTCATTCAGATATCATAATGTAATTCTATTTTAATGTAATTAATGTGACAAGTAACTTTGATTACAGGAGGACATTTCAAAAGACTTGTATTAATATGGAATATAAGCAAGAACATTTTAACTAACGTACCGGTCCTGATTGCCCAAAAGCAAATTTTTTAAAGAAACAGAATATAGCTGAGTTTTGGCCTTAAAACATCTTAAGATTCTATCAGTAAAAAAAAATGATGCCATAATCCTAATGATCAAGCACAAAACATCACTAAAGTCCTTAAAAAGGGTTCTTACCGCAAAATCCTCTCTCCACTGGTGGGCTGCTTGAACCTTCTCTGCTTCCAAAGCCAAGCGCTGAAAAGGAAACATTGTGTTTTAGAATTCAGATGACCACATGTATATATACTTGTGACTACACAAAACACTGGGGTTTTCAAATCAATTTTAAGGACATTAAGAGCAAAACAAACTCCTTATTTTTGAATCATAAATTCCCATTAGACTTAGTAATCTAACCTACTAGAGTTGATATATGTGTATTTACTCTTAAGTAATATGAATATTCTTGAATAGCATGGCTTACTACCCCTGCTGTCATCAGAGGGCATGGACACCGGGAAGGCTTTCTTTCAATAACTAACATTTCAGCTTTAGAGAAAGCTTTAAAAAGTAGAGTATATTCATCTTGGTAGAACCTCATTTTTAGTAAATACCTTCATAGCATATATTTCTATATATGTTATAAAGGAAATGATATTGAGAGACCAATCAATATGTGATCAATACTATCCTTGGCATCTTCTGAATAGCATATTGAGGGGTTTTTTCGTTTTTACGAAAAGACATAAAAATGAAGTAATTTTCTTCTTGCTGAAGTCCACTCTTATTAGTTTTTCTAGACATCATCGGTGAATACCAAACCACCCCAAGCAGCATATTGGAAAATGATCTTGCTCTTATATGTTAACGTAGTTCGAAAATTCCAGCCCAGCTATTCCTTTGCAGTTTAAAACATTATTCCGTTAAGTCAGTTGTAGATAAAATGCCTGTTGTCAGTCTGCTAATCACATTGTAGAGATGAACTCTAATTTTTTTTCTTTCTCTGATAGTTTGCAGATTTTTCTCTTTGTAGGTCTCCGAGTTACTATCACGCAGCCTGTGTGATAAGCTTTTACAAGAGACAGTGACATTTAGTGATGAACACAGATCTGAAACCAGACTTCCTGAGTTGAAATAACAACCCTGCTGCATGCCTGGCACACCTGGGAAGCTTCTCAGGTGAGTCATATCAAAGTAGGTCTAGTGGATGGTTGAAAGGATTGAGTGATTTAAGGTGAGGTGCTTAGAACAGTGCCTGGTAGGCAGTGAGGAATATAGATGTGAGCTATCTAACTTAGATCATTATGATTCCATTTGTACTCCACCCCACGAAGAGGGCTCAATGTTAAGTTCAGCGGTCGCCTGTCCCCACCACAGCTAGGAGGCAATGGCAGGAACAGGAGGAACATAACAGTAAATACAATAAATATAAATATTAAACTTATTTTTAAGAGACAGAAATAATCAGGCTTAGGTTTTAGAAGAGTATAAATCTTGTAGTGGATTACTAGTTCGTATTTTGATCTTTCACTGTGAACTACGCTTCAGTGAGTACTTTTCCAAAGGAACTCCAGACTGCACTAGATAAAGGAAACATATCTTTATGCCAGTTTTGTATTAGTTACTGATTTTGATGCCCTGTTATTTAATACTATGATCTGTTCACTTACTAAACTATTAAGTAGGTATTACTGATGACTATAAAACACTGCTAAATGGGAGATCTAAAGTTAGTCATTCCTGGGGTGCCTGGGTGGCTCAGTGATTCAAGCCTCTGCCTTCAGCTCAGGTCATGATCTCAGGATCCTGGAATGGAGGCCCACATCGGGCTCTCTGCTCGGCGGCAAGCCTGCTTCCCCCCTCTCTCTCTGCCTGCCTCTCTGCCTACCTGTGATCTCTCTCCCTGTCAAATAAATAAGCAATATTAAAAAAAATAATTAGGAATTCCTAAACTGAATTTAAAAGTATGCTTAAAATGACAATGGTTTCAGTGGCTAAGAAGCCACTAGGCAAACATGGATAAAAAGAAGAGGTAGTAGGAGCGCTTGGGTGGCTCAGTAAGTTAAGCATCCAACTCTTGATTTCAGCTCAAGTCATGATCTCAGGGTCATGAGATCAAGCCCTGCATCAGGCTCCACACTCAGCATGGAGCCTGTTTGAGATTCTCTTTCTCTCTCTTTCTCTCTCTCATTCTCTCTCAAAAAAAAAAAAAAAAAAAAAAAGACTCAGTAAATGTTAGAAATAGGACCAAGGAGAGTAACCAAAAGAGGGTCTCAATCTCTAATAAGAGCAAAGAGCCAAACAGAATACCAAGGGAAAAGTATACGGCTTTCAGTAATATTACAACACAACACTTCTGAAAAACTCAAATTCAGTGTGAAAATGTAGCAAAAAGTGAAAAAAAATTAAGTGGAAATGGAAGTAACATCTCTATAGGAAAACTTTAGGATGGGAAGCTAGAGAAAGAAAAGACAAAATGAGAAAATAAGCCAGAGGGCATATTCTTAACAAAATTCAGAATACAGGTCTTCATTTTGAACAGGCAATACAAGAAGAGCTAAACGTTCCTATGCACAGGATGAAAAGTAAACTTAAGCATTTTGAAAATTTAAACAAAATACTGGGTAAAACTTATATAAGTTAAATAAGTTTTTCGAGTAAGAAATATTAGAACTCTAAAACGTCTTTACGTCTTGGAGAGGAATGTTAGAGTTTTCCTTGCACAACACACATAAGGAGGATGCCATTCCCACAAACAAAACAAACCAGGGGCCATTCTCACCCAGAGGTGTAACATGCTTTTCAAAGCTCCAGCTCTGTCACATTGTTCTCTATGGTTGGACAGCAGAAGTACAACTTAACTGATGTGACCCTGAATCACATGGCTTATGATATGAACATAATCCATGTTTATAAGCCATAATGACAGTAATCATCACAGTTCATTATTTCTAGAAAAAAATAATTTAAAAGAAATGCACAATGGCAACAAACTTCTCTAAAAGACAATTCTCCTAGGAGGAGAGACCAAATCAGGTTTATTTCCTTATTGCTGATACACACTCATTTTATGAAGGAATGCCATTTTCTGCCAGACTCTAGAATGGTTCTAGAAACTTATAAATGTAGATATGTATAAGAAAAAAAAAAGTATTTTGAAAGGTTGGCTTGAGACTTAACAGTGGCTAAATTTGATATCCCCAGCTTAGAAATCGGTAAGTACATAATCATGAAAGTGCACTACTTTGGCCATGCAAAAATTAATGAAATATTTTGTATCTAGTAAATTTCATGTTAAAGCCTAAGACTGAACTTTACACTTACAGAAAACTGACATGTCTTCTGGACACTTCAAGTCCTTAATTAACTTCTATTCTGGTCAAGTGACATTTTAGTTTTAAAGCCAATGATCTACTGCTAAATGCCAAGGGCAAACTGTGTTAAGACTGACAAAATTCCTACCTAATAAAATGCGAACATTTGCTCAGTATGTGACTATAGACATGGCCATAGTAGCCATAACTAGCTACATAAAGTATATCCTGTAACAATAACTTATTTCAGAATAAGGAAAATGTGCTTTTTCTCATTTAATTTATAGTACAGTTTAATCTAGTATCAAACATTAAAACCAGACCAAGTCGAGACAGATACAAAAGACTCAACTCAGCATAAGTACATATGAAAGAAGATGGAGACATTTCTGCTCTTATTAAGATAAGCCAGATAGATTCATTAAATGGCTTTATCATGAATGAAATAGCATATATGCATATGAAAATTCCCTGGGTATACAATGATAACTATATATACAATGTCATGGACGTATTAATAACATATACATCCCTACCTACTGGTTTGAGCATTTAAAACAGAAAATCATTTCAAGACTATTTTGAGGACCCAGAAGTTTAACAAAATGGACTTTAAGCCTTCTGACTCCAAAGCTTGTACTCAGACTACAAGACCAACATTTAGTCTCCATTAAACCCATTAAAAATGTTAACATCACCAAACACCCAAAGACTATATAAAGATACAATAGTACCAAAGCCAGAAACACTGGTAGAAAACTATTCCAGGCTAATGGAACATTACCCAGCAAATATTTCCAAATCGCTAAAGACAAAAAACAAAAACAGCACAAAAAATCCTATGTCAGCTGGGGAACGGTCTTTACGTAGGTCTTGCCCTCAGATCCTGAGAGAGTAACTGCTAATCAAAGAAAAAGCTTTTGATATGCAGTGATCTGTAAGAAAAAAAAAAAAGGAAATGAAGAAGATGAAGAATAAAATAAAGAAACAGAAATAGAGAATGGGAAATGTTTATCAGATCAGAGAAAGACCAGCTCCCTTGAAGGCCTATTCATTCTCAACCTTCACGTTCTGTCAGTCATATCCTTATCTCTTCCACTAGCACTGAATTCTGTCAGGTGATATGAAAGTCAAATACAAGCAGTAAAATTATACAGTGTATACTGAAATAATTCTATCATTCCTTTTAATAATACCTAAATATGTTTTCTCTTGGAATAGACTATTTTCCAAACCTGTGTGTTATATATGCTTCCTAGACTGTTAACTGCAGATAAAAAATAAAAGTTTTCTGCAATATTTAATTATAAAGAATTTTCTTTCAATAGCTTTGAAAGGAAACCTTCAGGGATCATCTGACAGTTCAGTTAGACTCCAATAATGTCGACACTCACGTTAATATCAAGAATGGCTCAGAAACATCATTCAAAGAAATGTCTCCAATTCAAAACAATTTCTTTGACTAGCGTATGTCAAGATTTTTCTTTCTAATAAAGAGGTCATAGACATACACAACAGACTAAGTAAAATATGCAAGTTAATGTAATTAATCTACAAATAGTGAACACCCAATAAGGATTAGCCGTTTATTGTGTTATGCTTATGTAGACAATTTTTAATTACTCTAATGAGTTTTGCTTATCTTCATTGAATGTTTTTAACATGTCAAAAGAATCAGGATAATCATTTCAATGGCCTAACGATACCTTCTGAAAACAGCAGACTTGAGTGAATGAACAGACTTCTATGTTTGTACCTACAGGTACAAGCAATTACTTTGGAGGTATAATGTAACGCACATACACTTTTCAATCAAACAGATCTGGTTTCCAATTCTGGTGCTGCTATTCACTAACTATGGTTTGTTTTGGCAATGGACTTAATGCTCTTCAGCATTTAAGAATATTATCGACCTTCACAGATTCTATTTCTAAGCTAAATAGCACATTAGAGACTCAATGAAGTTTGCTTCTTTTTGCACCTTTGAGACGTAATTATAGACTAGCCTATGTTAGACTTTCATAGACGAGCCTATGTTAGATTTTCATAGACGAGCCAATGTTAGAACTGTAATCACTGATGACCCCTTCAACATGGACATATATGAGCAAAATGAATGTGAACATCTCAATGGTCCCTACCTTTTCACTCTATTCTGCCTTGATAAAAGCTCTTGCCCATAGAACCACATGGTGGTCCAAATGCGATTCAGGGGATATAGTGCTTTAACATAGTAAACAACAAAATGAGCTCAACTGTATTTTAATTTATTTTTTCCATAAACAGAAAGAGAAAAAAGAGCAGATCATTAATGTGCTTTCTCACCTTACTTCCTGAAATATTAAAATAACAGAGTGAGGTGTGACATTTCCTTAGCATTTCTTATGCTGAAAGGAAGTAGTGAAGACCTCAAGTAGACACCACCATACTTCCATATCTAATATAGTGTTCCATCTAATAGGTAAAAAAAAAAAAAATACTTCTCTTTCCAATATCTGTGACCAAATAATGGAAAACATGCAGTGTTTCTCTTTTAATTCACATAAAACAATGCATATAAAATTTTATCTGAATTGATATAAATACATATGCCCAGCAGAATTTTATCAAAGCTTTCTAGTGATTTACTAGATCCCGGTGGACAAAAAATATCACTATGAAAATTTCAACATGTAGACAAATTGCTTTATATGTTTTTTAAAATCGTATCTACTATACTCATATGTTATTTAAAAACATTTCTATAGAGAAACATTGGTACTTTGAAAAAGATCTCTTGGCTGAAGAAGTCAGGTTGGAAACTGGGATTTAAGTTCAAATGTTATAAAATTTGGACTAACCAGGATGAGTTAAATGTGGCACATTTCAACACGTGATAACTGTGATCGCTACATAAATACACATCTGGAAGGAAGATATATATAGAATAACAAGTATAGAGAGTGTTTACTTATATTCAGTAAATATTTACTAAATACTTGCTATACTGAAAGTGTTGAGGGAATAACAATATAGGACATAGACCCTGCTTCTAAAGTGTATGTATACACGTCCCTATATCACACATTACAAAACTGACACACACATACACTAACATACATACACACACAAAGACACACAAACAGAGCATGTCATCAATAATTGACAGATGTTTTCCTGATGGTTATAAGATACATGCTTTGTTAATTTTACTTTATGTCAGCGGAATTTGCCACGTGGGGAATACATTTTTAAAAGTAGTGCTTCTATCAAAAATGGAAATACGTCAAAATTAAGGAATAGGAAAGATTCTAAAAACAGTGCGTACTCCTGGCCATTGACACTTCTTAGCCACAGGTCTTTTTATTTGTTTGATCTTGGGGGGAGATTAAAAATAGTGAAAAGCATGGAAAAAAATAGTCTGAAATCCACTACTCAGAATTCATCATTATCTTTATGTTCATGTTTGCTTTAAAACATTTGATATACGAGGGGCGCCTAGGTGGCTCAGTTGGTTAAGCGACTGTCTTCGGCTCAGGTCATGATCCTGGAGACCTGGGATCGAGTCCCACATCGGGCTCCCTGCTCGGCGGGAGGCCTGCTTCTCCCTCTCTCACTCCCGCTGCTTGTGTTCCCTCTCTGGCTGTGTTTCTCTCTCTCAAATAAATAAAATCTTTAAAAAAAAATTTATATACGAAATAGAATATTACAAGTAACCTTGCCATTCTCCTCATTTCGTCTCCCCTGACCAATTTGCCTACCCAGAGCAATCTCTATAATGAATTGGTCTGTATCCTTTGGTATTGTTTGGTGTGTATTTTTTTAAGAGCGTAAATGTTATCTGATGCTGACACTACTGATTCTTATTTCTAATTAATAGGTTGCACGCAGATTGAATGCCAAAGAGAAACTCTACCTGCTTCAAGGGGTTGGGGGTGGGAGTGATTTGTCTAAGGAGAAACCCATTACCCTTGCAACTGATGCTTTACACTGAAAACAAGAATCAATTAACGTCAATGAGTTTTGAGAAATGGTTTACTGAGGGTTTGGCAAAGTAAAGATAATGCCTAGAGGGGAGAAGAACGTTCAAGAAATCAAAGCCTGAGGTATTTCTAAGACCACTTATTAGCACTAAACCTCTATGCATCTTCATCATCAGAACATATTTATTCCTTCTCTCCATCAAGAGGCCATCATTTCTTCTGCACAGGCATTAACACATGCAGTTCAAAGGAAGCTAAATCAAGCACGGAAGCAAAACTACTTATTGAAAGACATGTCGAGTCCCTCATACTATGGAGGTTACTAAGCCCAGGTTTGCAAAGATAACTAAATGCTGGGGCGCCTGGGTGGCTCAACTGTTTAAGCATCTGCCTTCAGCTCAGGTGGTGATCCCAGGGTCCTGGGATAAAGCCTGCATCCGTTCCCTGCTCAGCGGGGAGTCTGCTTCTCTCCTACCCTCTGCCTCTCCCCCCTTGTTTGTGCTCTCTCTCTTTCTTGCTCTCTCTCTCTCTCAAATAAATAAATAAAATCTTTAAAAAATAATAACTAAATGCTGGTTTTATGTTTTACTTATGCTTGCTTAAAATACGCTTTTGCAGACTTCCTGCTTTTGTTTGATGACATGAAACATGAGCACATAATTATAATCATTATCTTTCTTTTTTCAAGCTCACTTTTGGTTTTCTAGTAGAGCAATCTCAAATTGATTCTAAGACACACACAAAAAATATTTTTTAATAAAATTCTATTTTGATTTAGAAAAATATATTCCAATGATTTGAAAAATTCTAACAAACACATAAAATAGTTTAGCACAAGTCCGTCTATTTGAGTCTATGGAGGAGGGGAAAAAAAGGGGAGGGTTGCCATCTTGACTATTGTTTATTGTAAGAAACAGAACAGGTTACATAATACGTATATTTAATATATAATTTGATTAAAATTATTCATAAATAAACTGACCAAGTAGAATAAAGTATGCAGTTTTATTATTTAAATCTATTCAAATATTTTAATACTTCTGTAAATGGTGAAATTATGACATAAAGGAACTGTGAAAATTAATAGTAAGACATTAATTTGTGATTCTATTAAGACAAATTACATAAAAACATATAATGTATAAGATGCGAGTAAGGCTACAGATGAATTCTTTTGGATAGTCTATCCTTTTCTTACAATTGATTTGATTCCAGGTTCTGTGAAATAAAAGTTTCATAATACAAACACTATCTCTCTTTCAAGTGCAAGCTTTAAGGGAGTATAATATATGCAAACCATATAAATAAACGCTGTTGAAACCAAGCCAGTCATCATTTACTCTTCTATTAGTGGGTCCAGGGAAAAATATATCTTTTGGAACATGGCTTCTGGATCACGCTGCACTGGTATCAGTCTGGATCTGCCATATTCAGAAAATGCTTTTGAAATTAACCACAAAGCTTCAAGTCTAATCTTCAGAGATGTAATTAGCTCCAAAAAAACTGGAAGACTCCTGGAATACAGCAGCCAGGCTAAAGGGGACGTCATCCGGTAAGAAGAGCAAACCTCCTTTGAGTAGCAGGGAAAGTAAAGAATACACAACTGCTAATTATCATTACGTTTTTCTTTTTTGGGCTCTAAAGCACAGAACCATAAAATAAAAATATTGTTCAAGGAGATTAATTTCTATATCAGCTCTCCACATTGACACCTGCAAAGAATCACAAGATGGGCTTATTCAACACACCGCATACAACCCTACTCAATAACACCACAAATCCAAAGATTCTGATTTCTATACATGGTGTCATTACTAGAAAACTACACTATTAGTAAAGTTTTTCCTGGGACTAAACCTTTTGAAAACCCTCTTCTAGAGGGTAACATTTGTAGCTACCTTAGGCATATGGATTTAATTAATCGTGGAGAAACGCTGTTCTAAATAGAAGCATAATTTAATGGAAACCAACAAAAATCACACACTGCCCTTGATGAGCACCACAGAATGCTGTGCTCATCTGCCTCGTGCTCTCTCTCTCTCTCCCTCTCTCAAAAGACCACCGGATGTATGGGGCCCCTGGGTGGCTCAGTTGGTTAAGCGACTGCCTTCGGCTCAGGTCATGATCCCGGAGACCTGGGATCGAGCCTCACATCAGGCTCCCTGCTCGGCAGGAAGCCTGCTTCTCCCTCTCTCACTCCCCCTGCTTGTGTTCCCCCTCTGGCTGTGTTTCTCTCTGTCAAATAAATAAAATCTCTAAAGAAAAGAAAAAAAAAAAAAAAAAAGACCACGGATGTGAGTTCAATAGGTGTAGAATGCAGTTCTTTCACATCTGGTCATCTCCAGCATCTCACACAATGTGTAGCAAGAGCAGGCAACCAATTAAATTGTGTGTGAAAATGGGGGAATAATCATTTCCAAGTATTTTTGTGGTTTTTATCTCAGTTGCTTTAAGACTTAAAACTAGGTTCATTAAATTATCATCATTCATTATCGTGATACTTTGAGAGGACACAGAAGTTGTCTTCCCACATGACAAGCATCTTGCTAGATTAATACATCACTACCTAATTCACAGAAATTGGTGGATTAATTCATCACCTAATCCTTAAAAACATTAGTGGGATTTGGCTGTGGATGGGGTAGGGATCCAGGGTAATCCATGTGATTGCACGGGAGAATTCTAGAATTAATTTATAATCAGTTGCCTTATTCTCTGACAGCTGGGCAGCAATGCAGATTCAGAAACCAAGAAAGAATCCGTGTGGAAAACGAAGAGAATTTGATTGGTGCACAAGAGGAAAAAGAAAACAAACAAACAAGACAGTTTCTGAAACTAGTGTAGCCCTATTCCTGCTGATAATTTGCTCTGAAGTCCCACACAGTTAAGGAACGACATCAAGCTCCTTACATGGGGAAATCCCATACTCGGGTTAGAGAGACATCTCCTTAGCCGAGAACTGAATTCTGTTGAATACATCATGCTAACACTTCGCCTGCCAGTAAACTACTTATCAGACACCAAATCTAAGTGATCCTACTTTGGTCATTTTACATCCATCGGTAACCTCACAAATACTCATCCAGCATTTATTTTTCACTACTGACAACAACAGAAGATCACAATATGGTGAAAACAGCCCTACCACTTGCTAGGCACGTGACCAAGTAGTAAGTTAAATAACACCTTTCACCTCAGTTTTCTAAACTATAAAACAAGGATTATAGTAGCACATATCATGTTCATGTCATATGTAAGAATGATTATAAAGCCCTCAATAGGAAGCTACTGCTTATTAAAAACTGAAGTACAAAGCAGTTAAGTGACTGAAATCATGAAGTTAATAAGCTAAAAATCCTGAAGTTGTTATCAGCAAGAAATATTATAATATTTTACTACTTAAGAGTAAAAAATCCATCTTAAGTTCTTTCTGGAATGAAGAAAGTCATTAACGAGGTGTAACTTCGCTGAGACTGGAAACATCAGAAGGGTTTTGACCGTTCCCCTGAATTTATCCTGCTTCCCACCACGACGGGAGCAATTCTCCACAGGTCTGTCCTGTTCGTACATGGCCTGTGAACAGAGGAAGGGAGAGCTTCCGGGAGAGCTTCCTCTTTCTAGATCTTTACTAGAGCATCTGCTCTGCAAACAGCTTAGAAGCCAGAGGAAGTGCCTCCCTGCAGGGTGGATTTCATTAGTTTACTGAAAGAGCAAAGACACAACTTAATTGAAAATGATGCAAATTGATGTAATAAAAAATGTATGCCAGATGGAAAAGTGCCTTTGAAAATTATTCTTTTGGCACTTTAATTCTACCTTTCTTAATGGTTTTTAAGAAAAAAACAAAAAGTGAATTTAAAGCCTTCAGTTCTTCAAAAATCATAACTAGAAGCAAGAATACAAATATATACAACAAAAAACCATGTACTTATAATTTATCTTTATTTTCATATACATATAAGTTTATATATGGAATAACAAGGGGGGGAGGATTAACAGGAAGGGCAGATAAAAACGTTTACCCAACTGGGGGCACCCGAAGGCTCAGCTGGTTAAGCATCTGACTCAATTTTGGCTCAGGTAATGATCCCAGGGTCATGAGATGGATCCCAGAGGTGGGCTCCACACTAAGAACGAAGTGTGGAGATGCGTAAGATGTTCTCTCTCCCTCTCCCTCTCCCTCTGCAACTCCCCTTGCCCGTGTGCACATGCACTCTCTCTCTCTCTCTCTCAAAGAAGAAAAGCATATATATAAAATCAAATTTATTTTGCTATCTTATAGTGTAAACTAACTTAAAAGGTTTATCCTCTTAGCAAAGGATTTTTTTGCTTATCTAATTTACCTTTCAACATTTTATGTTCCCTAATTGGTTACCACTATATTTTCCATGCCTTAGTTTGAGAGTTTTGAAACAGTGTGATTCATCATCTTTCCAAATCAACTCACAGACAGATATCCACTACCTTCCACTGCCCCCGAACCACTCTTTGAAGAGATAACTGACCAGGGCAGCTACACTACATATGTTTTAATTACCAGTAAATGCAATAACATCTTAATATTACGTGGTAACAAACTATATTACATAAAGCGCTCCCTCAGCTGGTCTGAATACAATACTGAAATTAGTTTTCATTTTGAGTTAAAATCTTGTGCAATGCTTGTTCAAAAAGAATTTGGGAACCATAAAACACGTATTGATTATTAGGAATCATCAGGAAGGGGGAAAAGGAGGAGTTCCTTTATTTCACTGAAGGTTACAATCGAACAGGTACACATCACTATGGTCTAAGCATAGGGCAACGCTCCCCAGATTCCATCAGATAGAATCTCCTTCAGCCACCTTCCACCCCTGTAATTTTACCATAATGACTGCCATCCCCAGCTCTCCTCCTCCCACAACCTTCGCCCTTTGATTCTTATTATATCAAAGGAGATGTGTTTCCTTTACCTCAGGCTATGCTTTGGCTTTGACTGGTTGTAAACAATTTATCATTCCTGCCATGTTATCTTAATTTCTTTTCTCTTTTAAATAATTTATCTTTGAGTTTAATTAATTCTCAGAGGCTTCCAATTTGGTGAGTGGGTGGGATTAAAAAAATGTGATCTTAGACAGTAGGCAAATTTTCTGTTTTGCTAATGTTGCTATGGAAACACTTTTTTCCTCTCGTTTTTGTTAATACACTGGGAGTGAATGTATCATACCCAGTAGTGAATAAAAGTGTGTACCATGTGCTCCCTCCCCACTTTTTAATTTTTCCTCCTAGGCCCTGGAAAATCATTATGATGTGTAAATCAGTCAATCACATTGGTAGAATATTCAATTTACTAGGTTTTTAAATATCAGAAACATCATCCCCTACAAATCTGGGGAGAAAAAAAAAAAGCCATTCCTGATTCCTCTTTTTCTAGACAATATACTTCCTAAGTTGCTGTATTCAGCAGTTCTTTAGTTTTTCACTTTTACTTGAGTCATACTGTTATCATTTCTCCACATTCTCAAGTGCGTTTTTAATGATCTCAATAAAAAGCTCCCAGTAACTGACATTATCAAAGTTCTCTTAATAATTTGCACAATTATTCTATAATTTTCTGCTCATATTTCTTAAACTTCCAAAAAAAATGACAAAATTTTCAACCTCTGGCTCTCAACTGGAAAAGCTCAAGAAGGCTTCTTTCTCTTTTTTCTGAGAAAAATAAAATTGTACCTTCATTATACAATGCCCATGTTATTAAGAATAATGGTTAAAATGTATGTCACTTTTTATAACTTATAAAATTATTTTTGTCATATGTGGAATATAAGGAACAGTGCAGAGGATCACAGGGGAAGGGAGGGAAACCGAATGGGAAGAAATCAGAGAGGGAAACAAACCACGAGACTCTGGACTCCAAGAACCAAACTAGGGTTACAGAAGGGAGGCAGACGGATGGGGCAATTGGGTGATGGGTACTAAGCAGGGCACATGTGGTTATGAGTACTCGATGTTATGCACAACCAATGAATCACTGAACGCTACAAAAAATTAATGATGTACTATATGGTAACTAATCGCACATAATAAATAAAAAAACTACTTTTAAAGATGGTATCTCAGTTGACCATCATAATGAAGTCTAAATAACAGTAAAGGATGACCTCTTTTCAGTACTTATTCTTTGCCAATCACCTTAGAGGAATTATCCTGTCCCTTTCCTACAAACTTAGTAGATATATTTTATAGAAGAGTAAACAGACTTCCGAGAGCCAGAAATAAAAACCTTAAATTCTCTAAAGTACATTCACGTTCACTCACCTATAAATGAAGCTAATGATGGTAACTACTAAGTTCGTAGGAAAGATAGATGGAATAATTCCAATAAAGGGCTTGGCAAAGAGAAAGTGGCAGAGGAGCAGGCATTTGAATACAGCTACCTTTTCCATGGTCCTTGCCCCAATCCCACGTGATGGAAGAAGTTATACAACTGCTCTCAATATCACATAAGCAGAAGACAAACTGTAAACAAGGAATAATTAATTTCTTCTGATGCCATATACACTAAAGAGTAGATGAAGTCTATGTTAAACAAACAATTAAGCACTTGAAAAAACTCCCATAGCATGCCTTTGATTTTTTTGTTCATTTTCTAAATTGGCAGCATTCCTTTACATCTGATTCTTTTTCTCTCCCCCTCCCACCATACTCCACTGCTCTGCTGGAGCATCCACAGGCTAGGACAATAGGTCAGTCGTGTAGCTAAAAATCAGAAAAGTGTTCTCCTCTAAAACTCTATTGGCTCTGCTCCTTCCAGAGAGATCTAGGATATTCATGATTAAAAAGGCAAGTGAAAAGGAGGACTGTACTTAATTTGGACACATAAATTTTATTTACACTGGCAACATTTCCACAGAGATTTATTACCCAAAGTATTCAGGAGTTTTCAAGAAAATAATTTATTCTAAAGAAAAGGAAAATAGATGTAATACACTTGCTATAAAAAGAGGTGGGAGAAGCTATATTTGGGAAAGGTAGAAAAGGTTAATGCTGAATGAAGCTTCTTGAATAATATATCACTAATTGTTCTTATCTAGGACCCCCAAGGACACTTGAAAAAAAGAAGAATAGTAAAAATTACTGGACCAACATCTCGGTAAGAGACTAAAGCACAAGGCAGTGTAACTTTGATGTGTGCTATAGAGCAAAGCAAAGTGGAGAGCACAGGGTATTCCCTGTCATTGGCAACACCAAGGCATATACAACTCACAGTACGTTCAGAAGTTCCCCAGACCTGAGAGAGATAAACAAAAAAAAAAGGGGGAGGGGGATTACTATATCCATGGAGCACCTGGCTTGCTTATGTTACTATTGACCTCAAGTAAGCATGGAAAAATAGAGGTTAATTTACATTCACCTAACAGAAAGTTAAGCTCAGAAATACGGACAATGCCCAAAAGAATCTACTATGCAAGCAATATGTGTAGAAGAGAACCATTTCAATTGCAACATCAGAGAAGATCAAAAGATGGGTACACATAACAACAACAACAACAGCAACAAAACAATAGCAATAGGCAAGATTTCTGAGAAAATAGCTGAGAGCCTTCAACAATTTAAAACTGAATTGATAAAATCAATTAGAACATACTTACGAGCACCTACTTTATGTACATATAACTTGATTATAGAAGCTTTGTAGAATGCCGTGATACCTATAAGCTAAACTTCATGCCCAAATCATGGAACATCATCATCTAGCAGGAGAAAATACCAAAAAGAAAAAAAAATATATAAAACAGAATATAAGTATACTAAGAGAGTATTAGTCTTGATTAGATGGATTTGTAAAGAAAGATGGAAACAAAATAGGATGTCAGCAGACTGGGAGAAAAATGATTATCTGGTGGGTGAGACAGTAAAAACAGAGTAATATAGTGTTCATATTTAAGACATACTGTACTTGTTTAGCTCACTGAATATCAAATAAAGTGATGCAGCACAATTTTGTCTCAGAAAATAAAGTAATATGCTGTTGAAAAGTATCACTGTAGGAACTTAGTACAAGGTCTACTTTCCAAAGAGCCAGTAAAAAAAAAAATTAGGGGTCTTAAAATCCACTAATTTCAACACTATGAAAGGAGTACTGGGCTTACAGTATTCTGGTTCCACTGAACATACAGACAGAAGATTAATGAAATTATTTACTGGTTAAGCAGCATAATAGACTCATGAGTGAAACTCCAGAAAGATATAGCAGGCTGTGTCTGTGCCTCAATTTTTCCCTGCTTGACCAATAGAACTCAAAAGTTTCTCCATCCAAGATTCACTCAGTTGGCTCAAGCATACACTACTCCTTCCAAAAGTGCTTTATTTTTTAATTTTATTTTCAAAAGGGCTTTTAAGTTGACCTATCCATGGGAATAATCGCCATGAATTTTCTTACCATGGAATTCCTACAAATTAACTTACATTGGTTTTAGATGGAGGACAGAATATCGGAAAAATAGGAAATTTTACAAAAATTTAAAAGCAAAGGAGAACAAAAGGATTATTTTAGAATCAGAGTTGCCACCTGATTATGGCATGTATGCTTGAAGGTTCCAAGCAGTGGATCCTGGAGAGTAAGGGAAGAATACAGAACTTGATTCTTAGAAGAAGGGGGAAAAAAATACACAAGAAACCTTTCTGTAAGAAAAACTTAACTTCCATTCCTGGAGTTTAATTGCGCTTCTACCAGGCTGGCTGCTGGAAATACACGGATGAATAAAGAGTAGTAGCTGCATTAGGGCTATTGCAAGGGATACATATAATTTTGCCTTAGGAAGAATTCTTTTAAAATTTGTGAAAATTGTTGGGGTGAATTAAAAGTTTACACTAAATAAATAAAGCAATAGTAGCCAGAAACTTTACTACAGATATATTTCAGAGCTAAGCAATTTAAAATGAATTTATCATTTGAAATAATTAGCTAAACCCTACCTTGCCTTGAAAAAAAAAATCTCTTACTGTATTAGAGTTTGCAATCCAACACTGTAACGTCTGACCATGGAAAATTGCCATTTGCGGACTCCTTAGTGAATGCTTTGGAAGAGTCAAAGAAACAAAATTTTGTAACTGAAAGTAACCCATTTTAGAAGCCAAAGTGATATTGCTCCTCATACCACAGAAAAAAATCAACTCCACAGCAAATTTGTACAGCTGTTGTTCTATGCATGAAGAATTCAGTTTATCAACTAGTTTTCTTTATCCTGAATGTAAGCCAATGTTTAATTGCTTCATATCCATAATTGTATTAACTGTGAATAAATTGTTTTAAATAAAAAAAAATTGTTTTATGGTACAAAGGAGATTAATTATTAAAAGACAATAGCAATCTGTTGCTAACAATCAAACATGAAGAAAAGCATGGCCACCTAATGCGGATTCAGCTTCATTAATTTTCCTCAAATCTCACTTGTGATAAAAAAGACCACCATATATTCAATTTTCAGAAAGATAAATTTAATCAACCTAATCGTGTGTGGACTGGTTTACACCCTTACCATCTAACTGAAATCTCATGCCCTCTTCAAACTGTAATGCCATTTTATTAGATATTTTGATAGCACAGTGGACCATTTTCAATTAAATAAAGGAATCCTAATCTCCTTAAATCCATCACCATATTCTTACGAAAATTAAAAACAAAAAACATCAGGTCATAAAATCATAGGTTGTTAAAGATTAGAAGGGATCTTTGAGGTCACTGAGACCATCCATCTCACTTTACAGAACGGCAAAATAGATAATGTAAAGGAACAGTATTTGGGGCATTGAAAGTCAATAAGGGTAACCCAAAAATATTTCTGTTAGAAAGGAAGACACGCTATTGACTGATAATACTAAATTATAAAGTTTATTCCATTGCATTCACAGGCAAACAATTCACATTTAATAAATTTACTGTTAACAATGGCAGTAATAAACACTATGCTCATAGAGAAGATTGAAGACTTTATGTACAACTCCAAACAAATCTATGATCTATAATGATTTGCTTTTCTTTTTTCCTCCTCATCTCCATTTGATCCATTTAACATATAATTATTAAGAATTTGTAAAGAGAACTCTGAGACCTAAGGGGTCATAAAGTTATTAAATTAATTTGTCTTAACTATTACTAGAAAATATGTCCCGCCACACTTATGGACTGGATATCTTATACTTTATGAGAAGATATATTTTTGCATCTATTCAATGTAAGATTCTAGCATGCATATTTATTTAAATATTTTTATAATTTATTTTAAGTCCGGGAAATAAGTTTTCAAAAGCTATTGGTTTAAAAGACTTTTGCAATATTAGCTTTCTGATAAAAGCTTTGAGAGGTTCCCAAAGCAAGCTGGATTTATCGAGCTGCTCTTCTGCAAAAAGGTGTTTAATTAGGTTGTCTCACACTTCCCTAAATCTGAAAACCTAATCACCACCCTCAAACTCAAAGAACACAGACAACTTGCTTTGAATATTATCCTGTATAAAACCTTTGGTTTTTCCTTACACTCGATTCCACCTTCTATCTGGGAAAACTTGGACTATAAAAAAAGTATTTTGTACTTTTTTTTATAATGAAAGAAAAAGTCAAAAAAAAAAACAAACTCAAAGTCACAACATAAATAAAACCAAATAATTCTCTTCTCTTATTATGAAGATATGTGTGTGTAATCAACTTCAAGCACAAATGGGTATTTAAAAGCGGCAAATCAAACGAAAGGAACAAAGAAAAGTAAAGAAAATGAAAAAAGTGAATTAGAGTATTAATGGATCTATTTCAAAGGAACAAGCTGCAATATACCAGCTTAATCAGAAATACTTTTCTCTCAATTAGGACTCACATTCATCTTAGAAAACCAAAGAAAGATAATCGCAATGTACTGTGAGCACACCCCATTCCCCTCCCTAAAAACCTCACCACATACTATGGGTGACTTATTTTAATACATGTTTTTTAAGTGCTTTTTTTAAAAATTGAAGTATAATTAACATGCTGTGTTAACATTAGTTTCAGATGTACAACGTAATAATTCAGCAACCCTGTACACTACTCAACGCTCACCATGGACATATAGTTACAATCTATCACCAAACAACATCAATATAATCTTATCGACTACGCAGAATTATTGCCACAGGTAACTTCCTAAAGCCAACTTCCTAACTAAACTTCCTAAACTTTCTAAAGTTCATGAGACAAACTCATGCATTTAAAAAATCTTTGACTCTTGACTATCCTCTCTACTAAGCTCTTTAAGCACCAAGGTACAGTTCCTGCCCTTAAGAATTTTACAATTTAATCTAGAGAAAAAGAAAGAAAAAAAGAGAGAAAGAGGGAATGACCAATGTAGTGTCCACAAGTTTCTTAATATTCAACAGGACTCCCAAGGAAGAAAATAAGGGAATTACGACATTTAATCACTTAATACTGACTGCCAAGCCTCATGCGAGGTAATTTCACAAAAACCCTATCAACAGAATTACTATCACTGTATTAAAGGTACAGAAACCTTTTTCAGAACAGGCCCAAGATCACCAAGCTAATTAAAAGAGGAAATCTAGAAGTATTTTATTCAATAATAAATGAAGCGAATCTCTAAAGATGAAGGAAAAATAAGAAATCGAAGTCCTGGGTGGTGTGTGGCTCACAGAAAAGAGAGACCAACAAAATAGTGATTTGGACTTCGGAAACTAAATGGAATATGGGGACTGCATAGTGAAGAAGCGAAGTAAGGATAACTGGTATTATAGAAAATTATTCGTACAAATAATGAATTCCTTCTCAGGAGACTAAACCCTGTGAAATAGAAGCCTACTGTATTCAGGGGTGCCTCTAGTTGGGTTTACAGACACAAGCTTGGAAGGCAAGCTTAGGCAAGTGGAATTACTCTGCGCAAGGGGAAATGAAACCCCCAGGGAGGAGGTTCTAGAGGGTGTGAGGAAAGGAAGGGGAAAAAGACTCCTCAAGGCAGGATCTGGATGGTGAATATATGGAATGAGACCAGTGACAATTTCTTCTTTTTGGACAGTCCAAAAACTTTTTAATTAACTGGGAAACTTAGTTCTCAAGTTGGTGTTATTTTTGTGACAGAGACTTAAATCCCTTTTCTAACTTTCCCCCAAAATATTTAGGATGACACTCATGATCATTCTGGGAAATCAAAGAAATGCGTTCAGTTTATTTGAGGTCAATCGGTGTTTAAGAAAGAGACCACCATTGTGCAACCAGCGTTTGAAAATGACATTGCTATTTCGTAAAAGTACAAGAGTACTGAGAAAGGACTTTTTGAAGCAAATATTAAAGGTTCAGTATGGGATTTTGATGTGCACGTGGACACTGGGAATCTGGGTAGAGATTTCAACATTTGGGGAAAGGAAACTAGGGCTTAAAAAAACCTAAGTCATTGACTTGATAGCCATCTTCCTATATGCGAAAGAGAACATAAAGATAATGGCAAGGAAAGTCAAGGACCAGTCCTTGAGAAACATGTTTGTTAGGTAGAACGATCAACCAGCAAAGAAGACAGAGAGCAAGAATTCAAGATGTTTCAGGGTCAGTTCCATTCGAGCCACATAATTACATTGTGGGTAATAATAATAATGGAAGTAATAATAACAAAAAGGAATAAAATAATAAAAACAATGGGGGTGTAAGTATTAAATCCACTCCCTTTGACTGAGGGCCAACTGCCTAGTAGATTTTCCTATGCATTCTCTTCAATACTTTCCATTGTTTCTATATTTTCTACTTAAATTTTTAGAAATAATAACTGGAGCGGCGATCCCATTTCTATGTAAATTTATTCCAACATCTACTTTAAATACTATTCGCACACGACACACTCCATACATTCTCTCCACATACCTCTGAAATTGGTTCCAGGAAGTATTATTCTCCTGTACAATGGCACCTATCCTGACCTACAGAGAAAATACTAATATTTTAGTAATAATGTCCTTAAAACAACAACAAAAATTTGCATTATCAAGGTCACCTTCAAATCATCAATCCAACTGTAAGTAGACTCCATCTGTTCTAATTCCTAATCCCCTTTGTCTGATGCTTTTTTCTGTCAAACTATACTGGTGAGCAATATGCTGATCTCAAAGGGAGTACCAAGATGTAACCTGAGGCTTTACAGTTAGATAGAGAGAGAGAAACATACATTGTACCTGAGCCCTAACTCTTAACAATCCAAAATGGTAAACAAAGCCAAACATTTGTGAGAAATGCTTAAATACTATTATGTTAAAAACAGCTGGATATTTTTCTGAAGTAACTTCAAACAATACACATTAACACATAATCTGTTTTTTGATGACTAATAGCCATATGACAATAGAAAATTAATCTCTTCTACCACTTGTGTCCAAAATAGTTCCAGGCAAACTGACAAATATCTGGGATATTTTTGCAGTCTTTGGAATTAAAAATAATTGCTTTCATTGTCGTTTGCCAAATCTTTTGAGATGTGTGGGTTTGTGGGGGTATTTTTAAGTCTAAAAAGACTTAGCATGAACAGAATGAAATGTCTCATTTATGTAGTACATTAAAAAAAAAGAACCTAAGCAAAACACCCATTAGATCTGAACCTTAATCTTTAGAAGTCCATACAACATTAAAGTGAGTATAAAAAAGTTAATGCACAGAATTTCACAGTTTTCTAAAATACTGTGGCGACATTTTGGAAATCTTGTAGAATGCTTGAAGTTTTAATCCTTCCCTAAGTCCACCCAAAATTCAGTATTGGAAAAGGGTGTATTATTAAAAATAAATGTACTTATTAACAAGCTAGCTATGTAGGACACCTAATATGTTTTAACCTTATCTTAGCTGCTCTCTAACCTGAAATTCATTTTGTGGTCCCGAATGAAATCTAACATATTTATTCATGCTTTCAAAATATTCCATTTAGGGGCGCCTAGGTGGCTCAGTTGGTTGAGCGACTGCCTTCGGCTCAGGTCATGATCCCAGAGACCGGGAATCAAGCCCCACATCAGGCTCTCTGCTCAGCAGGAAGCCTGCTTCTCCCTCTCTCACTCCCCCTGCTTGTGTTCCCTCTCTAGCTGTGCTTCTCGCTGTTAAATAAATAAAATCTTAAAAAAAAAATTCCATTTATTCATTTTGTATATTTTATGAACTTTATTTTATAGATATATATATATTTTAAGTATCACATCTGTATAGCTACTTTCAGAGTAGACTGCAATCTCACGAAAATAATTCATCAAAATTATGAGACTCCATTGTTATTTAGCAAATCTGCTTAAATGAGAAAGTCTGTGTTAAGTTTCTTAAACTAATTAACCTTATTAAAGTAAGATTTCCAAGTAGCTGCTAAAAGCCCTTCCTAGCGTCACTGGAAGACTCCACACTGTCCTCCTGTTCTCAGTGGAGCTGGGTACTGGTTCCCGGAAAAAACCTCCCGCTGAGAGCCCACCGGAAGCAGTTCTCCTGGTCAGGTCATGGCTCAGGAGCCTCTGTGACTATCTCCACTCAGCCCTCAAGATGACAAAGTTCATTAAGCTTTGTGCCAAAATCACAAATAACAATAAGCCTCTGCAAGTGCATTCGGGGTTAGAAGAATAGGTTCCTATATGGAACAGCAGAAACTGAATATTTTCTTCCCTCCGTGATTTGTACATATGGGAGTGGATACATATGGACGCACCGTCCGAGGGCTGAGGTATTGGCTCAGTGGCCCTCACACCCATTTTTCCTTAAATCACTTTTGTGGTTTTTTTGGTTTTGGTTTTTTGGTTTTTGGTTTGCTTTAATGAATTAATCACTAGTAAGCTAAAGTCATAGCAGAAACATTAGAAATTAGACATCT
The DNA here is from genome assembly GCA_004023965.1 of Spilogale gracilis. NCBI lineage: Eukaryota > Metazoa > Chordata > Mammalia > Carnivora > Mephitidae > Spilogale > Spilogale gracilis. Next base: position 15,069 of record PITA01006910.1, on the reverse strand, counting down.
TAATAAGAAAAAGCAAGCAAACAAAAGCACATTGTATTTTTAGTCATATATATTATGTCTTAAAGAAAAATTAATTCTGGAAACACGTTCAGATGTGGGAAAATGGCATCAATAACAATGTATGGCAAGGGTCAGATCAGGGAGAAGAGGGGGTTGAAAGAAAGTAAAATTATCTGTAAGGAAGGAATGAAACATCTATAGTGAAAAGGAACTCTCAAGTGTATTCTGTAATGAGATAAGAGACTGAAATACTTGATGGATGAAGGGTGAGCAGTATTGTCCTTTGACATCCTGCCAGCACAAGGGCAGAGTGAGAGAGACAGAGGCACAGACAGTGCGCACATGAGAGACAGCTTCTAAGTAGTCACACAAAGTGTGATAGGCACAGGCAACATTTTGAATTTCATCTGTTATGGAAAATATATTATCCACAATTTTTTTTAAAAAGTCTAATTAGCGAACTACACTCAAATGACTTTTTCAGATTTATATTATATCTCAATATAATGCTAACACTATCAATTAATTTTCATTTACAAAATTATTGAAGTCTATTAAAGACCCTGTGACCAGGGTCGGGATGTAGCTATGAAAGAGAATTACATAGTCATATAATAAAGATAAATAAAGGGGCATCTGGGTGGCTCAGCTGGTTAAGCGTCTGCCCTGGACTCAGATCATGGTCCCAGGGTCCTGCGATCGAGCCCCACACTGGGTTCCCTGCTCAGCGGGGAGCTTGCTTCTCTCTCCCCTCTGCTGCTCCCCCTGCTTTGTGCTCTCTCTTTCATATAAATAAATAAAATCTTTAAAAAAAGATAACTAAGGTCATCAGGTTGATGGGTGATCGGGTAGAAGGGAGTGGGGTGCCATAAGAACATTTAGGGGAACACCTAAGGTGACGTGGGGTGTGCTGCAACATTATGGGAGGCTCCACTGAGAAGGTGATCTCTCAACTGCATCTTAAGATCAACTAGTAATCAATCAAGTCAGGAAGGTGATGAAGGTTGTTTAAAGTATTTTGATAGGACACAAAGTTTAGGATTGGAGGGCTGGGATGAAAGATGAAGCTAGATAAACAGAGAACAAATATTTAAGGATCTTGCTTTCCACCAGGACTGGAGTGATTTTCTTTCTTGATAAGTCTATTGGACACTGTAGGCACAAGTGGCTGCCTCTCTTGCTTCAATGTCAAATCTCCTTTCCCTGACCCTGGAATGTTATCTCCTCCTGATTCTAGGATTTTCTAATTACCTTCCAGTATTTAAAAACAAACAAACAAACAAACAAAAACACCAGAACCCTCTGGCTTAACAATATCACTCTCAATTGAACTTTTTAACCCTTTTACCTTAGGGTGTCATGACTCAGGTAAAGAAACTTGCAGAATAACCCAAACTATTTTTTCCCAAGCTCTTCATCTTTCCTCTCCCACTTGCTGTAGCCCTTTATTAGTTGGCAGAGGGGCAAGAAAAGTAATGGCACAAAGGGTCTTCCTTGGCTGCAACACTTTGCTGATATAACTCGTTGTTGTCGGGTGTGAAGGAATCCCAGTGCTAAAGCTGCTTCCTGGGAAACCTTAGCAGTTCCACAGAAATTCCCTCACTGGAGATTTCTAAATGTGGCCACCTAGAAACGGTGATTCCTTCCCCAGCTAGCCTGTGAACCTCTCCATCCAACTGGGATTCTGGTAATCCAACAGCCTGGCGCTTTTAGTTGGGGACATCTTGACTCTCACCAGGGTTCCTCTTTGCTTTTTATCAACTAGCCTTAAGGTGAGAAATTAGCAAAAGTTGGAACGATTCTGCAAATCCTATACACGTGATATAATATCTCTCCTTAGAGCAGAGATCCTGGCACTCGCGATTCTTTGCTTTGGGGCCCAGACAAAATTTCCAGACAGGAACAGTCTCACGTTAACAAACAATTTAATATGCCACGAGGTTTGGGTTTTAAAGGTCCCTGAAGCATTCTATGATGGATGCTGGAAAGATAGACAGGATGGACACTCCTGAGGTAGAGGTTCCTACTGACTAGTTACAGACCTAATACGGCAGGAAGGAAATGATGAGATGCCACTTCCAAACAGGGACATTAGGGATGGTGATGCGAAGGAGATTCAAGAAGTAGAAAAGGGGTGATAATGAGAAGAAGTGGGCCTATGTGGCCTAGAGTTAATGTTGTTTTATGTTTCATTAGTCGGTCTTTTCCTAGATTTGTTTACTTTAAAGAAAGAACAAGAGAAAACAATAGTTGATGGAGGGGAGCAAAGTCATTAAAGAGTGCGGAAAGACATCCAAATAACAAGATGCCGGACCTGAACAAAGGAGAATCCAATTAACCTGAGTCAGAAACGAAGGACAGAGATGAAGATGGTAGCTGATGAGAATCAGACAAGCAAAGAAACCGAAGAAGTTCCCACCTGACAGCCTCTATTTTCTCTCTGAATGAACAGAGGCCAGATGCTTCAAAATAAAGGAGGCTAGGCAGAATGGAAGAAAGTGGTACATTTTAAAATAATACCTTTTTTGGAGAATTAAGTGAGGGTATTACCTAGGGATAAGTGACATAAATTGTATACTCTTTAATACTTTTTTTAAGGAAAAAATATCCTTTCCTTAGGTGATTTTAAAAAATCAAAGTATTGCATAAAAACAAATCGTGAAAAATTGTGACTACTTTAAGTATTTAACTGTCATATATATGATTTGGTTATTATAATACAAGAAAGAAAAAAGTTATTTTATTAAAGATTAAAATGTATACAAAGATTATTTAATGAAAAGCATCGTTCATGTGGGAGGATACAATAACTGGGAATGTTCTAAGAGAGTGGCTAAAATACAAAGAGAGTTTATGAGATGAATAGAAGGGGTTATTTTAAATTTTACCTTCATGGTTCTCTGAATAACAAATCTGATGTTTTATGGATTTCAAGATATATTTCTAAAATAAGCTGATTTTTATAATTCAAGAATATTAGGAATGTTTAAAATCACAATTGTGCTATGACTGTAAACCATAAATCACAATATAAATTGTATGGCATTCTACTGCAAAAACTAGAATTTAAAGGCATATAACTTTCTAGTATATGCAGCAGAGTAATGAACTTTAAATATTCTTTTTATTGTGTGGTAAAAATTACTTTTAACACACTGCTGATATGTTACAAGCACTTAAGAAACCTAACGACTTCTTAAACCTAGTGATTTTTCACAAATTCTGTGGTTACATGCATGTTCCATAGACATGACACATACAAGTCAGAAACCATTTTTCAGACGACTTAAATATTCAATTATAATTACTTTTAACACAATATGCAGAAAACCAAAATTCAAGAAGAAAATTAAGTTGCATATCTTTTCCTTCTGATAGCTCTTTAAAAATCTATCTGCTATAGGATGATTCCAAATATATTGTAACTTAGCTTATTATCCTAATGTCAGTGATGTCTCTGAGGAATTTTATATATACTATATAATAAGCTGTATAAATACGTAAATATGTAATAAATAAAAATGTAGAACTAAATATGCAAATACATATATTTTCAATAAAGGGAAAGCACTTTTTCCCCCTACACTGAAAAACTGATCATTAAACATCAGAGTCTGTACTGAAAGTCAAATAAAGAGAGACAAATCTCAGTCCCTGTCCTCAGTGAGCTCACTGTCCTTTGGGCATCTCATTCATCTCGTGCAACAACAAGTTGTTCTACAGCAACCACAACAGTAAGTGGACATTATATGCTGTAAATCAAGCACTATGGTAAGCACTTCAGAAGCATGATCTCTTTTGACCAACACAACCACCTTACCAGTAGGTACTATTAAAACCCCATTTTACAAATGAGAAAACCAAAGCAGGAGGTGCTTAATTACCTAGAGAAGCAGTAGGACAGGAGGGGTACATCAGTGGGGAGCAAGAACACTATAGCCAATCTTGGCTCTGCCAGAGATACTCTATCTGAACCTGGGCAAGCCCTTTCCTCCATCTGGGGCTCAGCATTTCCACCTGCAAAATGAAGGCATGTAGCCCTAAGAGCTACGAGGCTCTAAGACGGCGGCTCCCAAATGCTGCCACACAGGAGAAATACAGGAGCTTCCAAATGCCTTAATACCACAGAGGGATTCCCAGGCTCATGAAATTAGCACATCTGGAGTGGGAACCAAGCAGTGATGTTTTGTTTTGGGTTTTTTTTTATGATTTTATTTATTTATAGAGAGACAGGAGAGAGAGGAAAGCACAAGTACTAGAGCAGCAGACAGAAGGAGAGGGAGAAGCAGGCTTTCTGCAGAGTAAGGAGCCTGATGTGGGGCTCGATCCCAGGATGCTGGGATCATGACCTGAATGGAAGGCAGACACTTAACTGATGAGCCACCCAGGCACTCCAAGGTAGTGGTGTTGATCTAGAACACTGAACAAGCGGAGCCTGGGTGGCTCGGTCGTTAAGCATTTGCCTTCGGCTCAGGTCATGATCCTGGAGTCTCTGGATCGAGCCCCGCATCAGGCTCCCTGCTCAGCAGGAAGCTGCCTCTACCTCTCTCACTCCCCCTGCTTGCGTTTCCTCTCTAGCTGTGTTCCTACCAAATAAATAAATAAAATCTTAAAAAAAAAAAAAAAAAAAAAACTTTGTACAAGTCTGCGTTACTATTTGTTCAGTGTGAGAGTGGGAAAACTAGCTGTTCCTTATATTTAGATTCAAAAAAATCAAAGAGATAGTTGGGGTTTTAAAAAAAAAAAAACCCACATGCTATTGCCCTCTGGATTGCTATGGAGGAAAGAAAAGAGATTTTAGAAAGGAAACCTAACAAAACCTTAATCGTCTGCTCCTTTAATACTATGCTGCTCCAAAGATTTTTGATCTTCCCTTTTATTCAAAACTAATGAATCACAATTTTTGTACCTTCAAATTATTCATGGGCTTTTGTGAGGAGCTTTACTTAATACCTTGACTTGGGGTTATGATCATTTCTTCTCATTTCTTCAATATTCAGAAGGAAGAGCTTGGAATTCCTTTGCCTCTATCTTAATGGAAGAACGAAATGCGGACATCTTCCCCCCAGACATTCATGATTTCAGTTCATAGCTGTGGTGGTCACGGGTACTGTTCCACCCCCCATGACCTGAACTTATTCAAAAAGTGAGATTATTTACATAGTTGTAGTATCTTCACAGACTTACGGAGTTTCACTGGATTGCATTTACTTATCAATTATTTGCATCAATGAGTCAATTACATAAATATTGATGATCATATGTGTGTTTTGTCTGAGTATAACCTTGATATATGGCATGTTACCAAGGACAACTGTAAGAGCAGGAAACAGATATTTTAGAAAGATTAATGAAAACAAAATGTCTTACAAAGTTATGATAACTAATCAACTATTAAAATAATTACTTTATTTTTATCGTAAAAAAGCATGAATTTGGTAATTCATGTAAAAATGATTTAAAATAATTCACCCTAAAAGATTTTATTCACTAATGAATTATACTGGCTTTGCGAGACATAGTTTTATATAAGATATATCATATATCCATATACAGAGACAAAGATTCTAAATGCTTCTGAACACTTCATCTTTCATCCCTTACAAAGAGAGATATATGAGAAATAATTAACACTTTTTTAAACCAGAAATTACCTTCATACTGAGTTTTCCTCTTTGGCAGTTTCCTGTGAAATTACATATATTCCCATCTTATAACCCAACAACTCCACACCTAAATATAAATGTACAACTCTACTCATCCCAGCACAAAAACACATGCAAAATAAAAACAAGTCCATAAAAAAGCCTTATAGAAAATTTTTCACTGCAGTTTTATTCATAACAGCAAAAAACATGAGAAGTACCATAAATGAACATCAACAGGAGAAGGGATAAATTGAGGTGTATTTATAAGAAATTACTACTATACAAATCAACACATAAAGGAATCTATAAAGTAGTATGCTCAGTGAAAGAATACAGATACTAAAAGAATGCATACCACATTATCTCCTTTTATGAAGCACAGAATATGCAAAACTGAAAAAAGAAAAAAAGAAGCAAAACTAATCTACAGACAGAAGTCAGAATGGTGTCTGCCTGGGTCTGGGGGCAAACTACAAGCATCATTAAAAGGAGAAACCCATTTGCATATGGACAAATATACATACTTATACATATACATTCCAAAGACAATGCAGCAAAATTAGGTTCAAAAAATATGAATATCTGTTGAACATTCTTTTCTTTTTTATTTAAATTCAATTAACACATAATGTATTTTTTTAAAGATTTTCTTTCTTTATTTGAGAGAAAGGGAGAGACAGAGCATGAGCAGGGAGAGCAGCAGGCAGAGGGAGAGGGAGAAGTAGGCTTCCTGCTGAGCAGGGAGCCCAATGTGGGGCTAGATCCCAGGATCCTGGAATCATGACCTGAGCTGAAGGCTGATGTTTAATGACTGACCCACCCAGATGCCCCCATATAATATATTATTTTTTTAATCTCTTTTTTTTTTGAGTTTTTATTTATTTGACAGAGAAAAACAGAGCCAGAGAAGGAACACAAGCATGGAGAGTGAGAGAGGGAGAAGCAGGCTTTCCGCTGAGCAGGGAGCCTGATGTGGGGCTCGATCCCCGGTCTCCGGATCATGACCTGAGCCGAAGGCAGTCGCTTAACCAACTGAGCCACCCAGGCGCCCCTATAACATATTATTATTAACATTCTTTCCTTATAAGCCCAACTAGAATTCATATTCTATATCATTCACCAAAAAGAAAGGTGTATATATTTTAATCTACCACATACATATATATACTCATATAGATATTTATAAAATGTTCATATATTGATGAATCACAATACAAACAAACCCTTGGATGTTAAAATAATTATATATTTTTGTCCTTAACTCTCCCATACTATCCTATTTTTCTTTATAATGTAGCATATATTTTTATTAAAAAAGAATACTTATATTTTGTAAAAGAATAAACACAACAGTTGAGTCTAACCTCATTTCTATCTTCTTGATGAACAAAGAACAGGATTTCTTATACATCATTTGCATGGCTTTAAATTTGTTCCATGGCATTCTACATTTTTCTTAACCTTTATTACCTGGTGAACTTTCTTCTTTAAGACTTTTATTTCAATCCTTCAACATTTTACCTTTTCTGTCATAAAATGCTGCCTATTTGTGAACATACCCAGTCATAGGCTACTCCATACTTTTTACCATAACGACCCTAAAAAAGGGTCTGAACACTGATTATGCAAAAGAACACAATCAGAGGAATGATTTGTGTGAAAACTTTGAGTATTCAGGAATGTGAAGCTGTTTAGATAAGCTGTTTAAACTTATCTAGGCGAAGCCAATTATACAGTAAAGAAGACAGTGAATTATGCAGCTTTTAGGGTTAGAAAACCTGTTAAGGGAGAATGATAGTGCCTGCCTGTGTGCTCGTGCATATAAGCTAAGCACGGAAACAGAGATACGCCTTTACAAAGGGTTCTTAATAAACATAGTTGAAAAAGAATCACAACACGTGTATGTTTATTCATTATTCGATTCTTTGTAATAGTAGGCAGTTCCATTCACATACGTGAATGTGATACACATCACATTCATGATACACATACACATTCCATTCATAAACCCCCAGTTTATTCACTCAACAAATACATAGGAGGGACCATTAAATACCAGGCACTGAAAGAGGTGCTTGTTGACGGGAGAATTACACGACACTGTGTAGGAGCGCTCTCAGCCGTAAGAACCAGCCTGAGAATGACAGAGGACGTGGTGAGGGTGTGAGAAAAGGCTAAATGACATAAATGAAGAAAAGTGTCCATTAGTGACACTAAAACTTCAGAGAAAATTTCTGTCAACTTGTGTGGTATGTAGTTTGCTTTTTTGGGGTCCCACAGTTCTGCTCACGTTTAGTCACTAGAGAATGTGTATCACAAAGATCAGGGGCACCTGGGTGCCTCAGTCAGTTAAGTGTTTGCCTTCAGCTCAGGTCATGATCTCAGGGTCCTGGGATCGAGTCCAGCACTGGGCTCCCTACTCACTCTCCTTCTGCTACTCCCCCTGCTTGTACTCTTTCTTTCTCTCTGTCAAATAAGTAAATAAAATCCTAAACAAAGAAAAGTATCTCAAACAATGCATTACATGTCTGAATGATCTGACCAGTATTACAGCCGCGGAAAGATTACTCAGCAAATACTTACAGATTAGCAAACATGACTTAATTGACCGGATGGTGGTGGTGCCTGTCCACTTACCCTCCGTGGAACTTCAGACTGGCCAAGCATACCCATCCCTCAGCTCCAGTGTGGGCTTTAGCTGCAAACAGTCTGGCTACCACACCTGAGTGATCTCTTTCCCTGCGTGGGGAAAATACTGTTGCAATGGAAATCGCGATAGTATACTGTAGCAAGTGGCCAACAGTTTATCAAAGTCAACTGGTATAGACTGATAAATCTTTCCCACACAGAGTATTCAGTTTTTTAACCTCTTGCCCTTATACACTGTATATATTTTTTCATTCCTGTGTTTATTTACATCAATCTCTGCTATTTTATTAAAAAGCTTTATTTATTTTATTTGAGAGAGGGAGACTGGTGGGGGAGAAGCAGAGGGAGAGAATCTTCAAGCAGGCGCTGCGCTTACTTCAAGAAGACTCCCTGCTAAGCACGGAGCTCAATGCCGAGCTGACGTCATGATCCCTGAGATCTCAGGGATCGTGACCCGAGCCAAAACCAAGAGCGGGATGCTAATCGCTGTTATTTTAAGATCCCAAATAAGTAATTTATCCTTTCAGACTGGTCGCTATAAAATCCCTCAGTGAGATTCTGACAATAAGTTCCGGGCACTTTGTTCTCAATACACAACTGCAGCAATAACTAGGACACAAGACTTTCAGGTTTCAACAGTAACTAGGATAGCGCATTCTGACTTAGAAGAGGACAGAGATAAAATAAGGGAATAATGGTATGGACACACATTTTAAGAAATGTCAACTAATTTTTTCAGGTAAAAAATGATTATGATCATATAATCTTAGTTACTAGAAGAATGTAGATACTCACAACTATTTGTACACCCAGGTGCCCTAACTTAGAATATTCTTTGGAAAATAAACATATTTTAACCATATTACCTTACACATTTTAAAAAAGCAAATGGGGGCACCTGGGTGGTTCAGCTGGTTAAGCAACGGCCTTCGGCTCAGGTCATGATCCGGGAGACCAGGATCCAGCCCCACATCGGGCTCCCTGCTGGGCAGGAAGCCTGCTTCTCCCTCTCTCACTCCCCCTGCCTGTGTTCCCTCTCTGGCTGTGTTTCTCTCTGTCAAATAAATAAATAAAATTTTTAAAAAAAAAAAAAAAGGGCAAATGAAACCAGGAATAAATGTACTAAGCAGAATTTAAACATGCAAATAAAATTATAAGAATCTCCTTTCCTGGTATGCATAGGGATTATAAATGTCTCTCCACAGACATATAACAGGATTTGAGGGCAGTAAATTTCTGCTGTGAAACTATCCCTGGCCCCCCACCGACTAACTGCCAGTGACTGCTGGGATGCCTGGGTGGCTCAGTTGGTTGAGCATCTGACTCCTGGTTTCAGCTGAGGTCATGAGCTCATGATCTCATGGTTCTGAGATTAAGTTCCACCTCGGGCTCCATGCTCAGCGCAGAATCAGCTTCAGATTCTCTCTCCCTTCCCCTCTAACTTCTTCCCCCATTTGTGCTCTTGCTTTCTTTCTCTTTCTCTCTAAAATAAATAATAAATAAAGAAATAAACATAAGGAAGGAAGGAAGGAAGGAAGGAAGGAAGGAAGGAAGGAAGGAAGGAAGGAAGGAAGCTAACAAACTGTAACTGTGACAACCAAAACATCCTTACACAATTTCATAAACTCCCTTGGTGGGAAGGGGTGGTGAGGGAGGGTGAGGAGAAGGTTGTTAGATCAGCTCCTGGGTGAGAATGTGATCACAGGGCTCTAAAGGAACGGGGAATTCAGTAAACGTGATCCTATCCTAGTAGCTGTTTGATCTTAGGTAAATCGCTGCTCTCTCTGTGCCTCAGTTTATTTTCCTGTGATGTGAGTTTAGTAACAGTTGCCCTGTTGCCTCACAACATCATTGTATGGATCAAATGACACAGTGACAATAAAAAAGCTTTGTGCAATGTCAAGAGCCTCCCAAAATGGTAACACTTTGCTCCACTTAACAATTATCCAATGTTGTACTTTTCATGGTTAATTAGGGATGATGTGAGATTTTTTTTTTTAAAAGTATGTAATACTGTCTAATTTGAACACAAGTGTAGTAATTTAAAGGCTCTGATTTTCTTCAGTCATCCAAGCCGGAAGCAATTCGAATCCTTGACCCTATGTTATAGCCTTAATGAGGCTCCAGTCACCTGCTGGGAGTGCCAGCGTCCAGAGAAAAGAAGCTAGGACTTAGCAGGGATTTCAAAACCTCTTAAAGGCTGATTCTGAAAAATCCAATCTTTTATAAATGGCATATGCCTGTGTTAATTTACTTCTGTGGATTTAGGAAACCACCTAACCAGTCCATGGTGGCTGTTTATCCCCCCTAGTGTTTTTACAAATATATACAAAAAACACACATAGTATCTCACTAGGGAAATGAGCATATACACCAAATACAAAACCCTCTCTTTTCTTCATTACTGAGGAAAACCTTGGGCCTCGTAAAAAGCTTATAAAGCTGTCACACTTTTAATGGCAAAGAGCAACATGTCGCTTTGGCTGTGAACTTGTGTCGTATACCTTAAGGGCAAGGAAAGGGGACTGAGACTTTAGAGAAAGAATGGCGCTTCAGTAATAGAGTGACAGAATTCACAGCCCAAATGTGAGACTGCAAGACTTAAGAAAAAATTTTAAAAAAGACTCAATTTCAGATTTGTTTCCTAAAATTGCTTCCTACTTTTTAAATGTTTAATAATAGAAAGGCATTATATGTATCTAATATACACGAAGCTATTTAGAGTCTATTCTTTGACATAAGCTTTCATGTCAAACACTACTGACTTCATATCATAAATAACTTATCAAAACCCAACAAAATCTACATTAAAAATATTACAGGCTAACCCGTTCAAGCTACCAAACTTACTTTTTGCTATTTTTGTGTCATACCAGTTTCATACAAATAGCTTAGATTAAAATATATAATTATAACTTCTCACACAAAAAATACTTTTTTTGAAGAAAAATCACTTAAAATGAGTGACTTATTCTTATCATTCAGACTTTAAAGCCATTAGTCATTCACCCAATCTCAAACTTTTTTCTTCAAATGTAATTTTCAAGACGTTTGAAAATGATTTTGAAATCACTTTCAAGCATCTAATTAGAATTTTAACAACTTATTATTACCCAATTTTATTAGCTTGTATTTATCCAAAAACGCCCAACCTAAAACAAAAAATGATCTTCAACAATTGTTTTACAAAGTCTTAACCATTGAAATCACTGCAAATTCGAACACACACAGGTCAGTCTTACACATACACACATACACACAAACACACACACACACACACACACACAGCTTAAAAGGAAATCCTGCAGAGCACATTTCAACCTAATATATCTGGGGAAAATTAAACTGGGAAATAGAGACCATTCATAGATTCTCAGGGCACTAGCTACGTCTTCCTACTGCTACTTTTCATTCATGAAAGCTGTCATAAATCTATGTCCACTGATCCACTCGCATTTGGCATAGGGGTTGGTAGATTATTTATTGAAGGGATTTCTGTCATACTGGGATTAAGATGTCCTAAAAATTCCCAAGTGGGCAATTCATCACAACACAATTTAGAGAGCCACAATAGACCTCCGTAACAAAGTGGAAGTGAGTGATAGGTGAACCAAAACCCCCAGCTTGATCTAAAGAAAGCAGACAACATACACCCATGGTGTCAATCAAACTGTCTCCTGAGCAGCCTCATGAATATGAAACAGGGAACAAACAGATTGGTTTTTCTTTCCTCGTTCCCAACAGTTATAAGAAGATATTCCAACACTAATGAGCTCATTTCTGTCCATACGCCAGGTAAAGTTCTATCTCTAATTCTTACAGTCAAAGAAACAAAACCAGGTATTGTTTCTGAAATAGTGGAGGTTGTGAAATGTTTTACTGCTGTCAAATAGCTCCCTACGCAGCCACTGCCCCATGTGTGCACTGTGTGGACCAAAAAACATCTCGCCTCTATGTTTCTAAAAATCAACAAACTAAAGTATATTTCTGGCACTTTCAGACCAACATTAACAACACAATCTAAAAACACCCTCAATGTCAGTGTAAATCTTAAATCATGTTGATCTTTGAATTTAAAAAAAAATGGAAAGAAATAGCTTTCAACTATAAAGCAAACGGCCTTATGTACCAGAATTCTTTTAAGATCAGCAGTCATTAACTTAGATAAAATTTATCAACTTAAATAGAAAAACAATTTTTCACAGATGCTAATATAAAATGATAACAAGAACCCCGCTTAGAAAATAGCAAGCACTATACAAATATTGTCATATAAATGAATCAAAAAGGTCATTAGTAATGGGTTCATTGTTTTGCTTGTTAACATTAGTTCAAAACAGCTCTCTTTAAAATGACTCCAGATATGCAATAGTTTGAGGCTTTAGCTCTCATTTTATTTGAAGTATTCCTCATTTACTGTATCTATTACCTTGGATACATTTTTTTTTGCCCATGTTAACATCTATATAATCTGGATGGGTCTTACAATGAATGATGAGTCCTAGTTTATAGATCTTTTTTTCTTTAATGCAGTATTATGCTAAATCTTACAACTGATGGCATCTCAGATTTAAAAAACATTAGTGAAACTAATATTTCCCTGCCATGGCTCTTATCTCCAAGCATGTTCATTGCATCTAGCATCCATTATAATATTAACCCCTAATTTTCTTGCATTATGTGTCTGTCTATATGCTTTGTCTTCTCAATGGGACTGTGAGCTTCTGGGAGCAGAGAGTAATTCTTATATTCCTTCGCGACCTTCTAATGCCTTACACAATGCTGGCACAGAATATCATTCTATATGTAATCAACCAAATAGTTAATGAGATTAGTGTGCAGCATGGAAACTTGCCTTTCTGCCCCAGCTTTCCAGGAATTTCTCAGTGTTGATCACCACAATTTCTTATCTTTTCTGCATCTACAGCACTTTATAAATCGTACATGATGTGGACTGAATGTGCGCCCCAAAAATTCATACTGAAATCCTAACCCCCAATGTGATGGCATTTCACTTGGGGCCTCAGGGAGATAATTTGCTCCTGAAGGTGGAGCCACCATGAATGGGATTATTGCTCTTATAAAAGAAACCCCCAGAGAGCTCGCTTGCTTATTTTCCACTTCCTAAGGAAAAAAGAAGTAGGCTATGGGTAATCCAGAAGAAAGCTCTTAACCAGAACCCAACTGATCTCAGACTTCCAGCCTTCAGAACTGTGAAAAATAAATCTCTGTCATTTGTTAGCCACACAGTACGGTATTTTGTTGCATATCAATATCCTCAGGGCTTCCCTAACTTAGAAAATAAATGGTGTTCTTTCCCCTAGGTAGCAATGGCTACCTCGCATGCATATGAGAGTTAAAGGAGTTAATGGCTGTCATTTGCTAAGTAAAACATCTATCATACCCAAAACACTGAATAAATGGACATTATCACTAGTATTAGGTACTAATAATGTACCTTCTCATACATGAGCAACATAATGTGAAGCACTTGGTCAATCAGCATGAACCTATTCTTTCACATAATGATAATTAAAGAAATGGAATACAACCAAATTCATGACAACGCTGCACATAGGTTTTTCTCTTGTCAGAAATGCAAAGTTATTTTACCACCATATGGAGTAAGAAAGGCCTAAATATCAGAGTATGATGGAATTAATCTCCTACATAAATTAATGTATATATCTGTTTACTCTTAATTTCAAGAAGTTGAGTTCAAAGAACTTGTGTAAATAAGTATGGATTCAGGAAAAGATGATATTGGTAGAACTGAGGTTTGTTGGTTAAAAGAACGTTAGTTTAAGACAATAACTGCTGTCTAAACTTTACATATTTACCAATTTACTTCAAAGAGATAAATGGAGAGACCTGCAAAGCAATCTGGAGATCTTGGCTGGCCCCCTGCAGTGCTCCCAGAATTGATAGTTAAGGTAAAAACGTGCCTCCCTAATGTGGTTCCAGTCAGTTCCTTGTTAGGGGGAAGTTTTCCTTCCATTTTATCTTTAACAGACAAAGCTAAACATCAGTACAACTATTCTTCCTTGAGGTTTCTAAAATAAATAAATACATAAATATAATAACTGCAATCTTAGTCAATTTTATCTTTGGTTTTCTGAATAAAGAGAACTAGAAAAAATGGTAAATGGGGAGAATCATTCTTTGAACCACTTTCTTCATGGAAAGCAAATCAATTTGGTCAGTTGAAATGAAGAGAGATTCTTTATTCTTCTTCCTCAAATGGTCATTTGAGCAACTTCACATCTCTGGTTTTCTTCTAGTATTAGGCTTAGTTTGATACGGCTTTCCTAAGTAAGACCTCTTATCTACTACTTTCTCTTTTGTGGGAATTGCCTAGGAGGCTGGTTGATATCAGAAGATTATAGACATACTGGTAGAGTCACCATAAAAGGAATGAATAGCTCTGGGAAAACAGTAATAACATTGAATTGTCAGTTCTCCTGAACAGTCTGGAAGACAAGACGTCCTTTGTGTTAGGGTGGTCTCCTAAGCTGTAGAACCATAGAAGCAGTAATTTTTAACCTTCACCTGTGACATTGGCAATAAGGGGTGATACAGATGGGCACTGGAGACAGAGTTTAGATTCCTGGATGGGTCTGTGCAAGGTTACAGGAAATATGGCTGAGTCCCAGGGCGGAAGGGAGACAAGCAGCCTCCGTGGTTGGAAACAGAGATTTCCGCAGAACTATCTCTAATAGCTAGCTCAACATAAATTATCTGGGGACTTAAAATGTCCATTCCCTTTGAGCTA